>JBBBDQ010000763.1:175000-212500 GCA_037127315.1 Ascarosepion bandense | reverse complement strand
TACTGGGACCATTGAGATACCTCAGAACTTCTTCATCCTGCCAACAGCGGGAATGCATCTGACTGCAGTACGGCAGGTCGATATGTTTAGTGCCATTTGTGAAGGCATCGTGTTCCTTTTGATTGATGTTCATATTTCTAATGGCTCATCAAACTTGTTCATCTGCGATGCAACTAGGTGCTATGTAATGGGTGACATAGAATAAATAAATGATATAATTGAAAAAAAGAGAGAAAAATAAAATAAATAAAGAAAAGAGAAGAGAAAGAAAAAAGAAAAAAGAAAAATATATCAATAAATAAATAAATAAATAAATAAATAAAGGACTTTCAAATTCGAATGTTTCGAGATGTTTCGGAAAGGAATATAGACTTTCTTAGAAGGTTCTGGAGGCATCTCGAACCAGAAGCGGAAGTGTTTACCTACTTAAAATTTTGACATAAAGGAAGAGTTTTGAGAAAAAAACGAGGGGAAAAAAGAAGAAAAAAAAAAAAAACAAAGAAAGAAAAAGAAGAGACCGAGAGAGTTATGCGTAGTGGCTGGATGCATTTTTTGCTCTTTCATTTTCTTTTTTCTTCCTCACCTCTCGAAATTCGAAAAAAGAAGGAACACCCACAGAGCCGAACCGTCTATTAAAAAAGCAGACGACAAAAATTGGCTCTATCACTTTCTTTCTTTTCTCTCTCTCTATCTCTCTCTCTCTCTCTCTCGCTCACCTATACTTCTTTCTTTCTCAAAGCTGTCTGGCAGCAGTATAAAGAAGAAAGGAAGGAACAAAGAATCAATGCACGAAATTTTATTTCTATTCAAGTGTGCACGTAAAAAAAATATAGTAATTCCTAAACATTTTCTTTTTAAATTAGGAAACTCAACTCTTGAAAAATATTGTTACACAGCAAAACCTTCTAATGACTACACAACTTGATGTCATAAACTAATTAATAAATGTCATCTTTAGGAATAAACAAAAATGAGATTTATCTTTCAATAGCTGTTCTGAACTTCTGATCGTTCAAATGTGGAGTGCATCGCTACATAGGTAAGTCACTATTCCTGAAAGTTTGCCTAATGTTTTCCAATTCGTTGTAGAAAAATTTTTCGTGGATGAGTTAACTTTTGCACAGTGTATTAAACTTTATATAATAGCTATAATGTAATAGCCAGGACATTCACTTTTATAGTTTAAAGTGCATGTGTTTATGTTAGTTGTTTTTGTAAAATTTTTTATATGGGAAGTTGTAAATGTTTTATTTTCAGTGTCTATGAATATATCAAGAAAGGGATTTTATTATTGTTAACTTCATATGTGAAGTTAAGAAGGGAGATTTTGTAAAACGTTTTCTTATATTAGAACAAAAATTCCATAGCTACAAAGGGTAAATTTAAAATTAAAAAATAGTTATAACAGCGTGCGTTCATGTGTGATTTTAAAAATCATTATCATTACAATGTAATAATAATAATCTTACCTCATTAAAAGTCTTAAATAAAAGCCAAACATGTTAAACACACACACACACACACACACACACACACACACACACACACACACACACACACACACACACACGAATTCTACAGTACGTTAGGATAGCGAACAAATAAGAAACGTTAATAAATTTAATGTTTCGATTTTCTTGAATTTTCATCATAGAATGAGATATGGAGACATTTTTTGATATTTTCAATCTTGCGTTGTTTATTTATTTATTTTTTTTAATCATTTCACCCCGAGCAAGGCGAAAATGCCACTGATGTGCAGGGGGCTACATAAATGTAAAAAGATTAATTAGAAAAGAGTGAGGAGTACAAACTAGTTAGAAAGGAACAATAGAAAGCTGAGAAAGCAGGTGCGATGACAGATACATAGGTGGAAAGAAAGGGAAGGTTATACGGGGGTGGGGAGAGAGCTAGAGTCCAGTGGTTAGTAGATGAGTATTGACTTTGCATTTAAATTTCTGGAGGTTGTAGCCGTCAGGAAAGCAAGAATACGGGAGCGAGTTCCACAGGCGGGAAGTGCGAGAGAAGAAGCTGCAGGAGTAGAATTGTCGTCTGCATTTGGCTAACCTGACTGTGAATGGGTGGGACCCAGTTGCCATTCTGGTTGCACGAGTAAGCACCTGTTGAGGATTTTTCATTGGTTAAACTTCACGTGAATTTGACTTGACAAGCATGTCAATGTGGGATTCGGATTGTAATGCGCACATGTATGTGTGCATGTGTATATTTGAAAAGCCTTATGTATGTTAAGAGGTTGTTGACATGTTGATTTGGGGACATTTTTACCTCAACATCGGACGTGGAAATTAAACACAGGTTAGATGCTTTAAGAATGGATCTAATAAAGTTGGTGATGTAATATTGTGTTCTTTATCAGGACACCTTTGAAGTATTTTAGGCGTAAAGAATTATGTTCTTTTTTTTGATAGGGCGGCTCTTGTAAAACCAAAGGTATGACGGTGTCTTATCCCTGTGTATGACTAGTGAGTTTAAATGTTTCTCCCAACATAGATAGCGCGCGCATAAACACACACAACGACATACACGCATATATATATATATATATATATATATATATATATATTCAACATTTCTTAGAAAAACATCGGCATGTAGGTAATAGTAGACAGATTTTAGTCAACAGTACAATAATCTTCACTCATACACACAGTAAAAAGAACCTTCAGATATTGGAGGTCATCTACATTAAATCAAAACAACCCACACTTAATAAAATCACGTTTAAACCTGGTCAACACATTACATTGCATTTAGACATATAGTTCTGTTAATATTTCGGTCTCTCACACGGTGTGACGTCATAGAACCGCATTACAAATTTACGACCTGCGTTTGATATTTGGTAACTGTTATATGTTAACACAAGATAAAGTCATCTTTGATGGTGGATTTTTTTATGTTAACGTCCCTGTAACCTCTCTGAACAAGGATCATGTGAGCCGAAAGCTTAAAACCAACATAAGAAAATATCCAACTGTTGGAGAATTTTTGTCCTTATTTTCACCTGAAATTAAAGCCAAAATACGATATTTAGAACGACTCATGATTAAACATAATAGACGTTCATTGTCGCTTATATTTAACAATATATGTTTAGAATATATATATATATATATATATAGAGAGAGAGAGAGAGAGAGAGAGAGAGAGAGAGAGAGATAGACAGAGAGGGAATGCGCAAAGCACATACAGACACACAGAGACGCCAGGCTCAAATATACAAACCCCATACACATAGAAATGTGAAGCACACTAAAATGCACGCATAGGCATCCTCGAACATGCACGAATCTAGTACACAGATACACTCACATACTGACTCCCACCCGCGCTCACTGAGCCACGCGAATACATTCACATACGCAATGCGCACTTACACACAAACATCCCCACAGAGATATAAACACACACAAACCCACGCACATTTATATACACACAGACCTACAGACTCCAGTGTGCACTCATGCACATGCAGACATAAACCACCTACTGCAGAGACACACTGACGAACATATCTATGCACAGGAAACATACACACTCTGATGAGCCTATGTACAGATACAGACTCAACTATCTATACACACAAACGCACACATACTTCGATGCGCGTATGAACTTATACAGACATACACCCACTTATTATATTGGCGCAAAAATACAGACATGCATTTATAGAGTAAGAGATACACATATCTACAAACACCGGTTCCTGTTCGACCACTGAAGTTAAGAAACGTCGAGCCTAGCCCATACATAGATTAGTGACTGCTTGAGAATACCAAGTATTGTAAGCTTGAATGTCGGTTGGTGTAATAAATAACGGCTAGAAATCTGAAATCGGAGAGCCAAGTTCCAATTCCAGTCGGGTTCATTATATTCAGTTACGCGCAAATACTTTTGGGGAAAGTATGAATCCATCTCTTCTCCCTTCAGCGATGGGTTTATTTGTAAGGCATGTATTATTAGTTCATTATTATCTTCTCCACAAACAATTCTTACAACCTAAAAATAATATTTGATGAAAAAGGTTGATAAACCATAAAAAACAACCAGACAATTAGAAAATATATCTGCAGACACAGTCTTTGAGAGATACACCGAAGTAGATGATAATATACTCATAAATATTTCGGCTCATATTTTAAATAATTTGGATAAACGCAATGTGAAAAGAGAAAAAAATTCTTTATTTTTTAGCGTTCAGATGTATGAAACCCTAAAAAAATGATCTCTTTTGCATTCCCGTGTAAAACGTGATTGTATGCAGTGTTCTGAGTCATTCCCAAGCAAGACGTAGATATTGGTTTAAAAGCATATCGGCTATTATTACTGGACATCAGGGAACTGTTCTTCGAACATCACCGGAAAGCAAAAAGAGACGTCTCTGATGTTTGTTAGTCAATCATTTTTAAAAGCTTATGTAAAATGATATGGTGTCATTTTCTGTCTCACTCGGGACACAGATTGAAAGCAAAACATTTTATAACTATTGATGCATCTCATTGGATCTCAGTATACAGAAAGGTAAGAACTCATTAGTTATGACATGTGAGATCAACTTGCTCTCCAACGAACTACGACAAAAATCACTTGGGCAAAATTTATATCGCGTTAATTTGTCTGTAGTTTGACAAAGCGGTTCTAGATTTTTTATACCGAAAAAGAATTAGATTCGTCACTGAAAAGCACGCTCAGTGTACTTGAAATTTGTTGACTAGAATGTGACCATTATATGTGTGTCGATGTGCTGTAAAGTTATGTCGGTAATTTAAAATTTAACGAGAAATATATTGAGCTAATATAAGTGTTATCGCACTAGTTGGGGAGATTTATTATTTTTAAGCCACTATATATATATATATATATATATATATATATATATATATATATATATATATACAAAGATGATGAAGAACAAATAGGAAACATTTTTAATTCTAACAGATTTCACTTTTATTAAAGTACTATTAAAGAATCAGATATGAAGAATAAATTTGTTTTTATATTATTGTACTGTTTGATTGTAATTACGTAATCATAATTTGTGGTTAGATTGATAAATTCTTCCTATTTGTTCTTTATCCTATCATTCTGTTGGATTACAATTCATATGTGATATGTATTTGATCCCAATTTACACACACACATCTATCTATATATATATATATATATATATATATATATATATACATATATATATATATATATATTGGTCCTGGGTATGACCATAAACTTCATCCGGCAGCAAGGCCTCTGATTGGGAGGTTGTGACGAGCATTGAACCACCTCTTAATTGCTGTTGTTCCCAGGTCAACCCTGACCCGGAGTGGTAGCATCTGTTAGAATCCTAGCTATGGGTAAATAGTTAACCCCCAAACCGAGGTAAAAATACTTTGAAAGTATTTACCAACAAAACTGTTTTCAGTGAAAAATATTACCAGCGAAACATTTTTGAATTAAAAAAATATTACTAGCAGTGCATCTGACTCTCAAGGAAACCCATTGACAAAGAAAGTACATTCTATTTATACAAATCTATAGCAAAATTTTCGGCGGCATTAAATGACCAAACGAAACATATATATATATATATATATATATATATATATATATATATATATATATATATACTAGCAGTATAGCCCGGTGATGTTTTGTGGTAGTTGAATCTTTCTTTGAAAGTTGTTTCTTTAGCTTATATAAATATTTTCGTTTGTTGAGTATTTTCCACTTGTATTTGGTGTTTATTTTCTCTATGTTTTTCATGCTGCTGCAACTGATTTTGACTGTTTTTGTTGATGATTTTTGATAGTTTGTTGTATTTGTGAAATGTTTTTCTATTATATTGTGTTGTAATGGAATGTCTAAAACTCACTATCGCCTATGTGGACTGACTATATTAGTAGCCATATAGAGTGAACCCAGGAGATACCTGTGAATTGCTTTGGCGATTACTAGCCTTATACCAGATTCCCTGTCTTGCCGTAGTTTAATCTCTTTACAATAAACCTCTCTCGTAGCTGTTGTTTCACGCGAGTACCATCTTCTCCGTTTGCAACCTCTTTAAAGGATGCAACAGCGGCGATGAGAGAATTGATTCCAACTCACAGAAACTTTGTAAAACGTACAACTGTAGTAATTACAGATTTGGTCAACTTATGTTGAAAATACTCATTGCATTGGATATATCTAAGGCGTTCGACAGAGTTTGGCATGCTGGCCTTCTATGTAAACTGCGGAGCTATGGTATAACTGGACATTTGTTTGAACTAATTCAGTCATTCCTCTCTAACCGCACAATGAAAGTGGTATTAAACGGACATGCCTCTCAGAACTACCATACAAACGCAGGTGTCCCCCAAGGCTCCATCTTAGGTCCTACACTCTTCCTGATATATATTAATGATCTCCCTGATTCCATAAGAACCCAAATAGGTTTGTACGCCGATGACACCACAGTTTACTCTCGCCTCCAACAAAAATCTGGTGTAGGTGTCAAAGCTAAACTCGCAGCCGAGATTGAAAAAGACCTCCAATCCATATTGGACTGGGGTAAGAAATGGCTAGTAAATGTTAATGCTTCTAAAACGAAGCTACTGTCAATTAACCATCATCGACAATCTCACCTACCTCCTATTAGCATGGACCAGGCTTGTCTCCCAGAGAGCAAAACACTACGCCTCCTTGGTCTCACACTTTCAGCGGACCTCAAATGGAATGACTATATCGAATCCATTGCTAAATCCGCTGCTATGAAAGTCGGTTCTCTGTGTAGGGCCCGGAAGTTTTTTCCGTCTAAATCTATCCTGCACATTTACAAATCTACCATCCGCCCGTGCATTGAATACTGCTGCCATATCTGGTCGGGTGCCCCTGCTGTTCTCCTTGGGCTTCTCGATAAGGTTCAGAGGTGGGTCTGTAATGTGATAGATACCGACTTGGCAGACCGCCTGCAGTCTCTCTCCCACCGGCGAGACGTGGCTTCCCTGTGTCTCTTCTATAAATACTTTCACGGCTTCTGCTCCGATGAACTTAGATCACTGGTGCCCCCTAAATACGAATTTGCACGAGATACTAGATTAGCAACTAGATCCCACCCTTTTACAGTGAAACCGATAAAATGCAGCCGTAACTTCTACTCCAACAGTTTCTTTCCTCGCACTTCCCGACTGTGGAATTCCCTTCCAAACGATTGCTTCCCCGACGGCTACAATCTCCAGGAGTTTAAATGTAAGGTCAATACACACCTAACACACTAACCTGCTCCCATTCTATCAAGCACTCTTCCCATCTGCCCGACCCTCATCCTCGCTATCCTTACTCATCTGTCACCTTTCTCCTGACATTCCCTATGTCTATCCACTCCTTCTCTTTACCTTCCCCTATGTAGCCCCATGCGCAATAGTGGCAGTGGAATGCCTTGCTTGGGGTGAGATGATTAAAAAAAAATACTCAGTAAAATTATTCAACAAAAATAAAGCAACTGGCTGAATTGACCAAAGCATTACACGCTAGTTTGCAGTTACAACAGTCGCAGCAGCAGCAACACTTAAAGCAACAGATGTTACAAGAAGAAAAATTTGAATATTCACAAATTCTTTTTCAAAATGAACTGATGCAATTACGAAAACAGCAAGCGGAAGGCACTAAGCTATTGTGCGAAACTGTAATATCTAAAACAACAGAAGAACAGGGCTACAGATTCTTTTCTCTGAAGGAATATCGAATTTGTTATCAGACTTTATGTATGACTCAGACAATTAAGTAACTTTCCTTGCCTATTTTCGTAGAGACAAGACGATTTTTTCGAAAAGGTGCGAACAATGGTCCGAGGAGAAAAAATTACGTTGTTAGTCCAAAAATTAGGTACATAGGAGAACACTAAATGCATGAACCTAATTTTACCTAAAAAGCCGGAGGAAATCTTGTTCGAGGAGACAATATCTTGTCAGGAATGTTCGATGAAAGAGTTTATTCCATACTCTATATATGTGTTTAAACATTGTAAAACAAGAAAATGAAGACTTTGTGACTTATGCAGGCAATGTAAATTCACAATGTGAATTGTTTAAATTAAGCAACCTTTTAGTCAACATGTTTAAATGTTTAATCTTCGTCCAGGGACCTACAGCAGCAAAGGACATTGACATCAGATCAATGATTCTGACAATTATGGAGCAAGATACTCAAATTACGATACAAAAGGTGACTAGGGAATGCCAGAGGCTGATAAATGTAAAAAGAGACATTAAGCGGATTGAAGAAAATAACATTTCTCGAGTCCAAGCGATAAAACAACTGAACTTTGCAAAACATAAGCCGAAAACATCCCAGTATGATGCTTGTTAGTGGGGGGCACATTTAAAACATGAGTGTTTTTTAAAGATACTGTTTGCTTCGAGTGTGGCTATGTTGGTCACAAAAGCTCGAACTGTTGGTATAAACAGAAAAGAAAAAAGAAAAATTTAAATCAAAAGTAAATGTTGTTTTATCCAAGAACGAAATTGAAAAGGGTGGAAAAAGGAAATACGTAAATACAAAAATAGATTGTCATACGATGAAGTTATTGTTGGATACTGGAAGCGACATTTCTATTGTGAATGAACAAACATGGGGAAGAAAATAGGTTGTCCATCATTGAAGAGTACCAAAAATAGCTCAAGAAGTGTCTGGGAAAAAAGCTAAACTTCAGTGGTGAATTCAGTTGCAACGTATCATTTATGGAGTGGACTTTGAAATCAAAATCTATGTTCTTCCAGGTACGATGAATTCATTTAGTATGAATTGGATCATTCTTTTCGATAAATGGGAATTACCTGTAAATTCATTTTGCACCAAAGTGGACGTGTCAATGAGGGAAAAATCAGAAGAAAGTGAAAAATCTATTTCTAATCTGAAATACGAATTTTCACACGTGTTTTCTGAAGATCTCGGACAACGCACTAAAACCGAAGTCAGGTTTGAACTTAAAGACAACATAGGACCAGCATTCGAGCCAAAAAGGAATTTACCATTTTCAGCTTCAGATTCCGTAAATTAAGAACTGGAACGGTTACAGAAAATGGATGTAATTTCTAAAGTGGACTACTCATATTGGACAGCGCCTCCAGTGTATGTAAAGAAAAATAACAAAAAGATTCGAGTTTGTGCAAATTTTTCAACCGGATTAAATAACTAAAAGACCACACATACCCATTATCTTCACCGGAGGATATTTTTTTTCTAAGCTGAATGGGGGGGGGGAGTGTTTTCTAAGTGTTTTCTGACGCATATCTACAAGTGAAAGTGGACGAACAGTACTCAAAGTTATTAGCAATTAATACACTCAAAGGACTCTACAAACTAAATCGTCTCCTTTTTTGGTTAAAGTTGTCTTCTAGTTTGTAACATCTGACGCTAGCAACTATGGGACCAAAGCATAAGCAGCACCAATGAAAATTCAGCCATGGCTTAAAATGGATTTCCTGTGAACGAAGTTACACATCTACTACGCTGGACCACTAAATGATTACTATTACCTTATAAGAATGGACACCATGTTAGCTGAACTAGAATTTGCCATAGCGTACTATCCTGAAAACAATGAACAGCACAAAAAGCATATCAAGGCAGTGTTCCAGAAGATTGATGAATATGGCTTCAAGCTAAGTTCAGATAAATAAGAGTTCTTTATGAAGCAGATCAAATATTTGGGGCAAGTAATCGACGAGAACGGAAGAAGATCGGAAAGGACCGAAGCTATTAAATGCATACTATTAAGTACAAACAACGTCATTAATTTTCAAGCGTTTTTAGACTTGGCCAATTATTACAATATATACAGTGCATCCCCAAAATATATGATCTTAGAGCCTCACAAAATGACTTATTGAAAAAGGGTGAAAAATTTATTTGGCCTAAAGAATGCGAAGATGCTTTCCAGAAAATGAAAAACTGTCTGGTATTAGATTTATCGTTTAGCGAATTTTGAACTTAAAAAAGAAATAATTGTAACATCTGACGCTAGCAACTATGGGACCGGAGCAGTAATTCTACATAAGTTTGAAGATGGGACTAGAAAGCCCATAGCCCATGATTCCAGAACCTTGCTTCCTGCAGAAAAAAAGTTATAGCCAGATCAAGAAAAAAAAAACCTGGCCATAACTTACGCGATTAAAAGATTTCACAATTACATCCATGGAAAGAAATTTGCACTGCAGACGGACCATAGATCGTTGTTAACAATTTTTGGATCAAGAAAAGTTATACCCACGCACACTGCTAACAGGTTACAGTGCTTGGGAATAATCTTGTTAAAATACAACTTTAAGATGGAATACCTATCCTAAAAAAAATAGAACATGTCGACGGATTATCTAGGTTGATTAAAAAATTTGCATATCCATTAGAAGACACGGTGATACTGCTTTAAGGAATGAAAAAGAATTATCAGTACTACTATGCAATACAATTTAGAAGTTACCCGTGACTCTAGAAGATATAAAATAAATCAGCTGAGAAGGACGAATTCATTAAAAAAAATTGAAGAAACATGCATGGCTGAAAGAAAAATTTAAAAAAGGATCTGAAATATCACTTTTCTCAATCTGCGAGCAAGTGTAGATACAGTGGTAATACCATCATATACGCTCTAAATAAAAACTTGAATGAATTTCATATAGGTCATCCGGGCATATCAAGAATGAAATTATTAATGTGTAGCCATACGTATTGGTCTATGATGGACCAGGACATCGAAAAATGGTAAAAGAGTGTAGAGGTTGTCAACTTGCGGCATAAGCACCACCAATGAAAATTCAGCCATGGCTTAAAATGGATTTCCTGTGAACGAAGTTATACATCTACTACGCTGGACCACTAAATAATTACTATTACCTTATAAGACAGTTTTGCCCAGTAGTCGGAAATATTCAAGTGTAGACATCCGACATCCTCAAATACAATGAATGTACTAAACAAATTTTTAGTCGTTTCGGTGTACCAAAAACTTTAGTTACTGACAACGGGACACACTGTACCAACAGATAATTTAAGAATTTCTGCATATCTTTGGCCACAGATCACATTACGACCTCTGTTTACCATCCGAGATCAAATGCGCAAGTAGAAAGATCCGTAGACACCTTTAAAAGAGCGTTATGAAAGAATCAAGGCATGGACACTGTAACGTTTAAATAATTAGACCATAAATAAAATTCCGATAATTGCTAGTAATTTAGAATTGTTATTTAAATATACATTATTTATATTACTAAGCCATAAATATAGTTCATACACTTCTCACGAAATGTAGAAATGAACGAATAATTCTTTTATATGTTGACTTTGCATGGCGCGGAAGCTGTTTAGAAATGACTCAACTCTCAACTGTATTTAGCAGTTTAGTCAAATGATTACAAAAAGTTAATGTTTTTTGGCGTCATATCAACTACCTATGGACTATTCAATGCCGAAATTTAATTTTCTTGGGAGCTTTTTTTCATTACTATCAAAATGTATTTATTACTATAAAATTTATTTCTGAATTTTTTTTGCAATTAAAATCTTTTTCTGGAATTTAAAAAAATCTATTGCTATTAAAACTTCTATGAATACGTTATTTATATCAATTTTTTAAATATTAGTTAAATGCAAGACTCATAGGGGAATGCAAATCATGTAATTTCTTTTTTAATTACGGGACCATTTTTCTGAAAATCTGCTCCGAATAGGAAAATCAAAAATTCATTAAAAGTACGCTATTTTTAATGTATATAAAATTTTAATGGGTTCTTTAAATAATATAATTTTAGGATATCATATTCTGAAGAAGAAAAACATTTCGATGAATAATGAATTTTTATAAGAAGTGTTTTCATTTTTTTTCTTAATTAGAGTTTCAAGCATCTTATTAAATTTCTTCCAGTTACTCAGTGTTTTCAGTAAACAATTCATTAAAAATAGATTTTATTGACAAATAGAAAATTTATTAGTTTAATACAAATAATTTAGAATTGCGATTTTGAAAATTTATAAGTTTAATACAAATAATTTAGAATTAAGATTTTGAAAATTTATTAGTTTAATACAAATAATTTAGAATTAAGATTTTGAAAATTTATTAGTTTAATACAAATAATTTAGAATTAAGATTTTGAAAATTTATTAGTTTAATACAAATAATTTAGAATTAAGATTTTGAAAATTTATTAGTTTAATACAAATAATTTAGAATTAAGATTTTGAAATTTATTAGTTTAATACAAATAATTTAGAATTAAGATTTTGAAAATTTATTAGTTTAATACAAATAATTTAGAATTAAGATTTTGAAAATTTATTAGTTTAATACAAATAATTTAGAATTAAGATTTTTGAAAATTTATTAGTTTAATACAAATAATTTAGAATTAAGATTTTGAAAATTTATTAGTTTAATACAAATAATTTAGAATTAAGATTTTGAAAATTTATTAGTTTAATACAAATAATTTAGAATTAAGATTTTGAAAATTTATTAGTTTAATACAAATAATTTAGAATTAAGATTTTGAAAAAATTTATTAGTTTAATACAAATAATTTAGAATTAAGATTTTGAAAATTTATAAGTTTAGCATACAAATAATTTAGAACAAGGATTTTGAAAATTTATTAGTTTAATACAAATAATTTAGAATTAAGATTTTGAAAATTTATTAGTTTAATACAAATAATTTAGAATTAAGATTTTGAAAATTTATTAGTTTAATACAAATAATTTAGAATTAAGATTTTGAAAATTTATTAGTTTAATACAAATAATTTAGAATTAAGATTTTGAAAATTTATTAGTTTAATACAAATAATTTAGAATTAAGATTTTGAAAATTTATTAGTTTAATACAAATAATTTAGAATTAAGATTTTGAAAATTTATTAGTTTAATACAAATAATTTAGAATTAAGATTTTGAAAATTTATTAGTTTAATACAAATAATTTAGAATTAAGATTTTGAAAATTTATAAGTTTAATACAAATAATTTAGAATTAAGATTTTGAAAATTTATTAGTTTAATACAAATAATTTAGAATTAAGATTTTGAAAATTTATTAGTTTAATACAAATAATTTAGAATTAAGATTTTTGAAAATTTATTAGTTTAATACAAATAATTTAGAATTAAGATTTTGAAAATTTATTAGTTTAATACAAATAATTTAGAATTAAGATTTTGAAAATTTATTAGTTTAATACAAATAATTTAGAATTAAGATTTTGAAAATTTATTAGTTTAATACAAATAATTTAGAATTAAGATTTTGAAAATTTATTAGTTTAATACAAATAATTTAGAATTAAGATTTTGAAAATTTATTAGTTTAATACAAATAATTTAGAATTAAGATTTTGAAAAATTTATTAGTTTAATACAAATAATTTAGAATTAAGATTTTGAAAAATTTATTAGTTTAATACAAATAATTTAGAATTAAGATTTTGAAAATTTATTAGTTTAATACAAATAATTTAGAATTAAGATTTTGAAAATTTATTAGTTTAATACAAATAATTTAGAATTAAGATTTTGAAAATTTATTAGTTTAATACAAATAATTTAGAATTAAGATTTTGAAAATTTATTAGTTTAATACAAATAATTTAGAATTAAGATTTTGAAAATTTATTAGTTTAATACAAATAATTTAGAATTAAGATTTTGAAAATTTATTAGTTTAATACAAATAATTTAGGAATTAAGATTTTGAAAATTTATAAGTTTAATACAAATAATTTAGAATTAAGATTTTTGAAAATTTATTAGTTTAATACAAATAATTTAGAATTAAGATTTTGAAAATTTATTAGTTTAATACAAATAATTTAGAATTAAGATTTTGAAAATTTATTAGTTTAATACAAATAATTTAGAATTAAGATTTTGAAAATTTATTAGTTTAATACAAATAATTTAGAATTAAGATTTTGAAAATTTATTAGTTTAATACAAAATAATTTAGAATTAAGATTTTGAAAATTTATTAGTTTAATACAAATAATTTAGAATTAAGATTTTGAAAATTTATTAGTTTAATACAAATAATTTAGAATTAAGATTTTGAAAATTTATTAGTTTAATACAAATAATTTAGAATTAAGATTTTGAAAATTTATTAGTTTAATACAAATAATTTAGAATTAAGATTTTGAAAAATTTATTAGTTTAATACAAATAATTTAGAATTAAGATTTTGAAAATTTATTAGTTTAATACAAATAATTTAGAATTAAGATTTTGAAAATTTATTAGTTTAATACAAATAATTTAGAATTAAGATTTTGAAAATTTATTAGTTTAATACAAATAATTTAGAATTAAGATTTTGAAAAATTTATTAGTTTAATACAAATAATTTAGAATTAAGATTTTGAAAAATTTATTAGTTTAATACAAATAATTTAGAATTAAGATTTGAAAATTTATTAGTTTAATACAAATAATTTAGAATTAAGATTTTGAAAATTTATTAGTTTAATACAAATAATTTAGAATTAAGATTTTGAAAATTTATTAGTTTAATACAAATAATTTAGAATTAAGATTTTGAAAATTTATTAGTTTAATACAAATAATTTAGAATTAAGATTTGAAAATTTATTAGTTTAATACAAATAATTTAGAATTAAGATTTTGAAAATTTATTAGTTTAATACAATAATTTAGAATTAAGATTTGAAAATTTATTAGTTTAATACAAATAATTTAGAATTAAGATTTTGAAAATTTATTATTTAATACAAATAATTTAGAATTAAGATTTTGAAAATTTATTAGTTTAATACAAATAATTTAGAATTAAGATTTTGAAAATTTATAAGTTTAATACAAATAATTTAGAATTAAGATTTTGAAAATTTATTAGTTTAATACAAATAATTTAGAATTAAGATTTTGAAAATTTATTAGTTTAATACAAATAATTTAGAATTAAGATTTTGAAAATTTATTAGTTTAATACAAATAATTTAGAATTAAGATTTTGAAAATTTATTAGTTTAATACAAATAATTTAGAATTAAGATTTTGAAAATTTATTAGTTTAATACAAATAATTTAGAATTAAGATTTTGAAAATTTATTAGTTTAATACAAATAATTTAGAATTAAGATTTTGAAAATTTATTAGTTTAATACAAATAATTTAGAATTAAGATTTTGAAAATTTATTAGTTTAATACAAATAATTTAGAATTAAGATTTTGAAAATTTATTAGTTTAATACAAATAATTTAGAATTAAGATTTTGAAAATTTATTAGTTTAATACAAATAATTTAGAATTAAGATTTTGAAAATTTATTAGTTTAATACAAATAATTTAGAATTAAGATTTTGAAAATTTATTAGTTTAATACAAATAATTTAGAATTAAGATTTGAAAAATTTATTAGTTTAATACAAATAATTTAGAATTAAGATTTTGAAAATTTATTAGTTTAATACAAATAATTTAGAATTAAGATTTTGAAAATTTATTAGTTTAATACAAATAATTTAGAATTAAGATTTTGAAAATTTATTAGTTTAATACAAATAATTTAGAATTAAGATTTTTGAAAATTTATTAGTTTAATACAAATAATTTAGAATTAAGATTTTGAAAATTTATTAGTTTAATACAAATAATTTAGAATTAAGATTTTGAAAATTTATTAGTTTAATACAAATAATTTAGAATTAAGATTTTGAAAATTTATTAGTTTAATACAAATAATTTTAGAATTAAGATTTTGAAAATTTATTAGTTTAATACAAATAATTTAGAATTAAGATTTTGAAAATTTATTAGTTTAATACAAATAATTTAGAATTAAGATTTTGAAAATTTATTAGTTTAATACAAATAATTTAGAATTAAGATTTTGAAAATTTATTAGTTTAATACAAATAATTTAGAATTAAGATTTTGAAAATTTATTAGCTTAATACAAATAATTTAGAATTAAGATTTTGAAAATTTATTAGTTTAATACAAATAATTTAGAATTAAGATTTTGAAAATTTATTAGTTTAATACAAATAATTTAGAATTAAGATTTGGAAAATTTATTAGTTTAATACAAATAATTTAGAATTAAGATTTTGAAAATTTATTAGTTTAATACAAATAATTTAGAATTAAGATTTGAAAAATTTATTAGTTTAATACAAATAATTTAGAATTAAGATTTTGAAAATTTATTAGTTTAATACAAATAATTTAGAATTAAGATTTTGAAAATTTATTAGTTTAATACAAATAATTTAGAATTAAGATTTTGAAAATTTATTAGTTTAATACAAATAATTTAGAATTAAGATTTTGAAAATTTATTAGTTTAATACAAATAATTTAGAATTAAGATTTTGAAAATTTATTAGTTTAATACAAATAATTTAGAATTAAGATTTTGAAAATTTATTAGTTTAATACAAATAATTTAGAATTAAGATTTTGAAAATTTATTAGTTTAATACAAATAATTTAGAATTAAGATTTTGAAAATTTATTAGTTTAATACAAATAATTTAGAATTAAGATTTTGAAAATTTATTAGTTTAATACAAATAATTTAGAATTAAGATTTTGAAAATTTATTAGTTTAATACAAATAATTTAGAATTAAGATTTTGAAAATTTATTAGTTTAATACAAATAATTTAGAATTAAGATTTTGAAAATTTATTAGTTTAATACAAATAATTTAGAATTAAGATTTTGAAAATTTATTAGTTTAATACAAATAATTTAGAATTAAGATTTTGAAAATTTATTAGTTTAATACAAATAATTTAGAATTAAGATTTTGAAAATTTATTAGTTTAATACAAATAATTTAGAATTAAAATTTTGAAAATTTATTAGTTTAATACAAATAATTTAGAATTAAGATTTTGAAAATTTATTAGTTTAATACAAATAATTTAGAATTAAGATTTTGAAAATTTATTAGTTTAATACAAATAATTTAGAATTAAAATTTTGAAAATTTATTAGTTTAATACAAATAATTTAGAATTAAGATTTTGAAAAATTTATTAGTTTAATACAAATAATTTAGAATTAAGATTTTGAAAATTTATTAGTTTAATACAAATAATTTAGAATTAAGATTTTAAAAAGA
The DNA here is from genome assembly GCA_037127315.1 of Ascarosepion bandense. Classification (NCBI taxonomy): domain Eukaryota; kingdom Metazoa; phylum Mollusca; class Cephalopoda; order Sepiida; family Sepiidae; genus Ascarosepion; species Ascarosepion bandense. The sequence continues at coordinate 195,354 of JBBBDQ010000763.1, read as the reverse complement.
ATTTCTAATTTTTTTATTATGTTAAACTGCACTATTTCTTTTTTTTTTTTACTATGGAAACTTATCAGAGACTTATCATTAGAAGGTCACATATTTTAAGCTTGTTCCCTTTACGAAATGCTAAACTGGGTTATGCCAACTTTTGGTCACCATAGGTCCAGATTGACTGATAGGTGCTGTTATCGCCTACTTAAAAGTTAAAGGAGTAAGACCTTTGTGATTAAGTAATACTTTTATTCTAAATTTCATGCCATAAAAAAATATTTCTTTCAAATCAGATTTATTTAACTTTAAAGTTGATATTTTTCCAAGTGAAAGATGTATATTTTATTTTTGCAAGGTTTTTAAAACCAATAATTAACTTTTGTTTACAAATGTGTTGATCGCTTAAAAAATAGCCAAAAAAAAAAAAAAAAAACAAAAAAAAAAACAAATTAAAATTAAAAAACTAAAAATTTTAGATTCCAACGAATATAACTTCTGTTTGAAATACACCCGAGTATTTTGCTTAGTGTAAATAATAAATTTATCATTTAGCTTTCAATGAGGCTAAAATTAAAGTTTCAAGAAAAAGTTCTTATTTTTAGAAAATGGAGCGGAGGTACCTAGATTAGGTGTTAATGGTCAACAGTAAATATGACTCTACAAAATAACAAATCAGGCAAGACTTTATTTTTTTTCTAATTTACTAATTGTATTTTTACCCACGATTTTAATGCAAAGTACTCATTCTTCCTTCAGGACGTCAGGTATCATAGCTCTCCAGATATTTCTTTTCTTCATTGTCTGGAAAAGAGTAGACAAGTGGTTTACCGTTGTATACTCTATAGTTTTGAATTTTGAGTAGTTTTTCTTACTTTATGATGTAGAAGATCATGGCTCTCCACCCGTTCATTTTGTTAATATCTATAAATGGCCAAAAAAGAAAACAAGTAGTTTATCGTAGTATTCAACGCAAATTTCGATTCAGAATAGGCTTTCTCTCATTAGGACCTTAGAGGTCGTGGATCTCCACAGATACATTTTTTTCATTATCGGCGAATTGTCAAGAAGACAAGTGGTTTATTACTGCATTCTCCACAGTTATACATTCAGAAAAACTTTCTCCCTTTTAGAACGGTGAAGATCATGACTCACTACAGATTCCTTTTCTTCATTATCTGTGAATGGCATTTCTTAAAAAGTATAGACCAGTTGTAAGTTTTAACTTTAGTGTAGTTTTTCAACTCTTATTTTTTAAATTTTCTGTGAATTTCCATGTTTTTCTGTGAAAGGTAATAAACTATTTTCCCGTTACTTTCTCCACAACACTGAAATCAGCTTTTATTCTTTTCGATTGAATGCCACCTAAGTTTACAGATCTCATTCTATCCTGCTATTTAATACGTATATGAGGCAGGGTGTGTGGATAAAAGATGAATCCATACAATTCCCATGAGCATTTCTTGACATTGAAATCCGACCTTTGCAATTAAATATCTTAACATATGTTCATTTATTTATTTGTTAAATAAATAAAAGAACAGTTCATTCAAGAGAAATAACAAAATTTGCAACAAGCGAAAACAAGAACGTAGCGTTTTGACTTCGAGACGCGGCAGATCGAGTCAAAAAAAAAGAAAAAGAAAAGAAAAAGAAAACGCAAACCAGCCTATTTTATTGGCTTGGAAGAAATCCCAGCATGTATTTGTGTGCTTTTGCCAATAAAATAGTAAGTGGGAAGTATTTTTTAGTCATTCCTAGCCGAGATGGTCACCTCGGTTTAGTGCATTTCTTAGCAAGCTTATCCTGATAGAAAAATTACGACTAAGTAGCGTGTTCGATCCTCACTAGGTGCTTCATATTTTCGGCTTTGTGCCCTATCTAAGTGGCGCTTCGGAAAGCAAAATTGCTCACCTCGAGTTGGTGTATTGGTTAGCAAGCAAGAGACGCAGAACAATTTCCGCCTACATGATAACTTTTCCTTCTCAATATGCGTTGAAAGTTGTCCGAAAAAATCTATATCCGCCCCTATTGCTTGCCGATCTCTTGTCAAACGTTTAGGAAATGACAGAGAGACAACTGACCCATTCAGTTCACCCAGTGATTCTAAAAGATCTGTCGGGCCTTATAAGTGCGGCGGAAGAGTACAGCAAGTGACGCGGAATGATTGAAAGACTATCAAAGATTTAAAAAACTGTTTTAAAAATTTCATTTGCCAAAAAAAATATGTGATGAAAATTTGAAATATTTTTATTGATTACTTGTAATTGCATGCAGACGTCCCCGTCTAAATAGCTATAAATAATTATTGATCGATTTTATCATTGTGATATTTTTGCATTATATCAAGTATTAAGAATATTGTAGATGAAAAGAGCCATAGAGTAGGGTCTGCCCTTTGCATGTGTTTTATTTCTTCTCAACGTGCTCTGAGAAATCTTCGACATCATCACTAACTGACCTGATCTGTAGACAATTCTAGTATTAAACATGTCCACTACATGATGGAACAGCGACTGACACATCTATTAAGTTCATCTACTCACTGTCAACCGATGCAAGAAGCGTAGAAGAATCTATTGCAGAAGTGTATTTTACATCGTTGAGTGAGTGGCTATGGTTAAATATAAAATAAATAAAATAACTGTTAAAAAAAAACAGGAATGACAACATTTGCAATAAGCGATAACAGGAAAATAAAGAAAAGAACAGAGCAAAAATTATATAAAGCAAACAAAAAATATATGCAAGGTAATTTTTTATATGTGCGTTGTGGTGCAGTAGATCTCTACTCGGAACGACAACTCGAAGAGCCAAGTTCGAATACCACTTGACATCCTTGCATTCACTTAAGCACAAATACCCTTGGGAAAGGTATTAATTCGTCTCTTCTCTCCAGTTATGGGTTAAATAATAGAACAGATTGGGTTCTATAGCCCTGGCTGGCAACCAGTCTAGCGCAAAAAGCAATGGCAACCTACTCCGGGGTAATCTTTTGCCCAGTCAGTCATGTCACTTTTGAGACATGATCGCCCAATGCGTGTATCATGTATGGCACTTAACTGACTGAACATCTTATAATCATTTCACCCCAAGCAAGGCAGTACTGACACTGGAGCACACGGAGGTTACATGAGAGGAGAGCGAAAAAAAAAAAAGGAACAAGATAGAGGGGTTGTCCGAGAAAGGATAAAAGAAAGATGGGAAAATTGGTGCGCAGAGCGTTACATGAGAGTAGACCGAAAAGGAAGAAGAACAAAAAAACCAAGGGGTGGGTGGGAAAGGATAAGAGAAAGATGGGAATACTGGTGCGCAGGGTGTAACGTGAGAGTAGAGCGACAAAGAAGAAGAACAAGATACAGCGGATGAGGGCGAGGAAAGGATAAGAGAAAGATGGAAATTAAGGAGATAAAAGATGGCAATTGATAATTAACAGTAATAAGAGAAAGCAACAGCAATATGGCAAAATATTCACAAATTAAGAATCAACGTCAACTCACGAGAGCAAGTTTAGACAAGCGAACGTAGCGTCTTGACTTCGAGATAGCGCAGATCGGGACTGAGTCAGACGAAACCGCGAACCAGCCTAATTTATTGGCTGGGAAGAAATCCCAGCATGCATTTGTGTGCTTCTGTCTATAAAATAGTAAGTGGGAAGTATTTTGCAGTCATTCCTAGCCAAGATGGTGCATGGTGCAATTGTTAGGAAGCTCGTCTCGCTAGAAAAATTACGACTGAGTTGTGAGTTATTACTCACTGGGTGTCTCATACTTTCGGCCTTGTGCCACATCTAAGTAGCGCTTCGAAAATTAAAATTGCTCGCCTCGAGGTGGTTTAATAGTTAGCAAGCTTGTCTTGTTAGAATCATTAAAATTGAGTCGTGAGTTCGATCCTCACTGGGTGCCACATACCTTCGTCCTTGTGCCACATCTATACTGCGCTGAGAATATCACCAATCCCAGCTTTGATAGGCACTTGTGCGTGGTGTAATGGTTAGTAAGCTTGTCTCACTAGAAAAATTACAACTGACTAGTGATTTTGGCTTTCACTGAGTACCTATACTTTCGGTCTTGAGCCACATTTCAAATACGATTAGAAAATTACCATTCCTAGCCGAGATTGCATTTCAATTCAGAGTGTTTTACTTTGAACAAGTTTATTTCTGCACAAAGTTTTATCACTTGTATCTGTGAGTTCGATCTTTGTCTACGTTGTTTTACTCTGTTTTTGTCTACGTTCTTTTACTCTGTTTTTTTCCTGTACTATTAATTGTTGGCTGTGTAATCTGTTTTTGAACCTTTTTCATGATGGCGTGCTGTGGTGAGTCAACGACAACAATGGCTAAGTCTCCTCAACCAATTGCTACCCAGCGGAGACACCATCTTCAACTCCATCTGTTTGGGCCTCTTGCAGGGCCAAAAAAGAATCGGCCTATTTTCGATAGGATACGTCAATGCAAGGAATATATAAGGGGTAACGATTTGTTGATTATTTCAGCGGCCCTGAATGCTGTAACAGCCAGAAACATCTCCCTATTGAGAACGAATATAAAAGCCCGTAAATTAATTAGCAGGGAGATGATGGAAGAGGCGTCAAAACAGCAGCGTAAATTTTGGCCAAATCTTCGAACGGTTTGTGGGACGTTAGATATAACGACGGACCATGTGGGATCATTTTTTTTCCTAACTTTGAAAGAAAGTCTCCCACATTCTGAGCATGCAGGTGTTCCATCTGGAGACTTCAGTATTTAATTGACCCTAAACAGAAAGGAATTTATTGAGATCCCTGACATCTTGAAATTAAACTATTTATAATAGTGTAGAATTGTTATCCACATTGTTGGTCCTGTCGTGCCGCCGGGTCTTGTCAAAGGCGTAACCTGGAAGGAATACGGTTTAGATTCAGCTACATCCAAACCAATAATGCCGGTAGGAGCAGTGTCCCATTACAAAATGAAGAAAAACAGCTGCAGCAGATGAAAGTGAAACTGAAAAAGCAACTATAGAAGGCAATAGAGCAGCAGTAGAAGTCGCCACCTAAAGAGCAGCGACAGTAACAAGTGCAGTTGCAGCAACAACAACAGCGACAAGAGAAGCATGTGCAGCAGCAGCAGCAGCAGCTTCTGGGTGTATAGGAACCAGAGCATCAACAGCTTAAAGAACAACAGCCACTGGATTTACCACAGCTGAAAATGCTTCCCCCACGATCATTCTCGTTGAAAAGGGATAGAGAGAAAGAAGAGGAGGGAGAAAAATTAACGAAAAAGAAGAAAGTATGTCGATAAAAAAGCCTGGTAGATGCCAAGACTCAATAAGTACCTGCTTTGCCAGTAAAAACAAAAAACAAAAACAAAAAACAAAAAACAGCAGCTACCAGTCAAGGTGAGGAGACTTTCTTCTTTGTTCTCTATAGCTCTGTCGTCTCCATCCCTAACCATTCCTAAGTAAAGGAAAAAAGGAAAGATGATTCCTCAAAGTGGGATAAACTTGCAAAGTAGACAGAGAATCCCTTGAGAGAGATTTTTCCTCTCAGGGGCGATCCCTCTCAAGACCTCTGTTTAAATGTACCTCTGTTGATAGAAAATCAATAGAGGACTCGAGGAACTTTCCTGAATCTCCCGGGATGATTACTCTCAGAAAAAAATACTGAGGGTAACCTAAAAGTATGGGAGCACTTGGCGGGGGTGAAAGGCTAATACCCTGTGCTCAGGGTGGCATAAATTGAGTCATCTGATCTCACGAATTTGTTCAGCTCTGTGCTACGAGGGTTCTGGTTATCCTCAACAACTCTTTGTATACAGCATTAAAACTTACATTCGGTGGTATTGTCTCGGATGGAGAAATTACGTCTGAGATTGGCACTTACAGTTTGGGACAATCTCTCGGGGTCCTGACTCCCACAGATTTTTGTCCCAGTATGTGATTAGGGAAAAAAATTAAAAAAATGTCGACCCCGCTAACTAGCTTGAAAGCTCAGAGTAAGGTTGTCTGCCTGATTTACGATTTCTTGTCCTTCGGTGAGGTGTGGCTGCTATCTAGGAGACACACTTTGTTTGCAAAATTGATGCTCGTGTGCTGTCTAGCGACTTTTTTGTCTATTCAGCATACGGGGACCATCAGACCGGAGATGTTTCCCAGTTGATTAAACGTACCCTGAGTCCGAAAGTAACCTTGTCCATGTCGATGCGTGGGCCGGTTAATAGTGGCTGATATTACCGTGAACAGTAGTTTGTTTCGGATTCTTGCGGGTTTTTCTTCGGTCCAGTGACCTTTCTCGGTCCCGAAATCTATTGTATTTTGAACTAGTGGACGGGGTCGCGAAGGATTCTCTCTCTGGTCGGCTCCTCTTGTCGGCGACCGAGTCGCGTCTTTTAGACATTGGGTGCCAGTGGCGGATTACCTGAACACTTCTGCGGTTTTGCTTACCTTTGCTTACCTGGAGAGCGTGCTATCTCACAATTATGTGGCCTTCAAGAAGAATTGGGTGAACTTGACTGACTGCCATCGGTTTGACATTGGTTTAGCGGAAACTGCTTCCCACACCTTCTACCATTGCCCTCAGGTGCGCTCTTTCTGGAAATATTGTCGGCGAGTTGACGCCACATCGCTTCTGACCATCTTGTGTCCATCGATCTCGCATACACTTGTGATACGCTTGTGATAATGTCTGGAACCCGTATTCTGGGGTGAAATGATGCTTGTTTCTCAAGTAACTAGTAGTAGCAAGAATAGTGTTTTGGACGTTGCGTATGCAGGGAACCTTGCAGTATGAATGCTATTCTTTTCAGGATCCGATTAAATTCTTTTGGCAAAAGCTCGAGATGAAGATAAAATCTGATAGGAAACGTTTGATATAGACAGATTTCAGCGAAAGGAAAGTAAATATGGCGATCCTAGTTCGTGTGAACAGGTTCAATCTTGATTTTCTATTTTAAGATAACTTTGACACAATGGTCACAGCTTTTATTGTGCACTCTTTGCTGGTTAAAATCGAATCCCTTTGTTTACCTAGTTAACTGCCGGAATTCTCTTTTGTCATGATCTTCGTCGAGATTTGCAACTTCATCAGTTTGCATTTGGCCTTCTCTTTATTTAGACTGAGTTGGTCTTTGGTTTTTCCCAATCAGTTATTTATCTTATCATTCCCTCGGCTTACTGATTCTGCCGATCTGCAGTTCTCAGTTTTGTGGGGTGAACGGTTAATACTAAGATTTGTTAGTTTTAGTTTGAATGTTTTTGTTACATTTAATTTGTTTTGGGGGTTCATCTCCCGCTCATGTTCATACCATTACATTTATAGATATATATTTGTAATAAATATTTAGAAAAAATAAAAAAGTCAGTTGCATATAAAAAAAATTATTTCAAGGGTTCTTTCTTTTTAGATCCCCTGTAAAAGTGTGATATTGTGGTATATGTACGATTGGAAGATGATAGATGAGTTCTTGCAAATTTCCACTAGTGAATGTAGTGAATCTTTTTAGCTAGGTCTTGGATAGAAAGCGTTGACTGGCTCACTCAACTTCCCTTTCGATCTACTGCCACAATTATATTTTTTACAATAACAGGTATTCATTCTCTGTAAAGATTGGAATCAACAGACATCCTTACGCTTCCTTTCATGCAAGAATACAAACCTGTATAAATTCCGAAATAGTATATACATTACTTTAATATGGAACTTGAGCACTGCCTATACACACCTTATATTGAAACCTTTGCACGTATTGATCTGTATCTACAGTCATTTGCTGTAATTTAACAATGTTACCTGTACGCCTAATTTGGGTAAATTGTGTATCATATTCATGGATGTGCAATTAGATTTTATCTTAGTGTGTATGCACGTATGTATGTGCACACAGGTGTGCACATCGATGTATATAGGTATGAGCGTGTTCATATATTTTACACTGATAAACGTACCCGCAAATATAAGTGGGTAGGTCGGTGTCTGCACGTGCGTATGCTTCGTTCAACAAATTATAGGTCTTTCGTTCGGATTATATTCACTTTCACCGCCTACTTAGTGACTGGCATCGGTATTTTCTTCGAAATGGTAATTTAATTCAGTTATTGAGATATAAAACTGTAATTTCAAAGAAATTATATGCGTGTGCTGAGAAAAAATCGGTAACATATCGACTCTAAAATATAAAATATATTTAACAAAAAATCATGGCGTCTTTTAATACAGGCAAACAAAATATTTTAAAAATGTCAGCTTCCGTATTCTTTCGTATTTGTTATATATTTGAGTTATTTTGACAGAATGAGGCTTAGATTCGCTTGTATTTGTTTATATTTGAATTATGTAGATAGAATTAGATTTTGTATTAGTCCGCATTTGTTTTATATTTGAGTTACTTATACAGAAACATGTATTTCTTTCATATTGGAGTTATTTATATATAGTCAAGTTCTGTATTCGCCTGTATTTGTTTTATATTTAAGTTATTTTTCAGAATCAGGTTCTTTACTCATATTATTCTTTAATATTCAAGTTATTTAGATAGAAACAGGCCCTGTATTCGCGTTTTATTTATTTTATATTTGAATTATTTAGATACAATCAAGTTCTGTATTTGCGTGTATTTATTTTATATTTGAATTACTAACATAGAATCAAGTTCTGTATTCTATTGTGTATGTTTTGTGTATTGTGTATTGGAGTTATTTTGACAGAATCGGGTTCTGTATATCGCTTGTATTTCTTTTATATTTGAGCTATTCGAATAGAGTCAGGTTTTGTTTACGCTTGTATTTAGTTTGATTTTGAGTTGCTTACATACAATCATGTTCTCTGTTCAATCGTAGATGCTTTAAATTCGAGTTATTTTGACAGCATCAGCTTCTGCATTCTGTAGCATTCCTTTTATTTGAGTTACTTTGACACAATCAGGTTCGGTATATTGCTTGTATTTATTTTATATTGGAATTATTTTTATTTCAGTTTTTTACATACAATTACAATCTGCATTCGCTTGTATTTCTTTTATATTTGAGTTATTTATATAAAACTATCAGTATAGCCCGGCGTTGCTCGAGTGTAATGAAAGCTTTAAAACTAATCCATGGTTCTGGAGCCCAGACTCAGTCTAAAGAATATTTGTGTGAAGTTTGGTGGGAATCGAATAAAAATTGTAGATTTGTATAAAGGACATACAGACAGATAGACAGACACACACACAAACATCTTGCCTTTTATATATATATATATATATATATATTATCGATTTTCTGCACTATTGTAAGAACTGCAACCTTCTGAATATCGTTTCTTATGTCTTTGTCTATGAGTGTATCAAATTTGATTAAAATCGGACCATGCCTTCTATAACCCGATTTTTTCGATTATCGATTTCCGATATTTATCGGGGGTACCTCGACACAAAACCTAGCTAAGAACACTTGCAGACGCTTATAGTACAACTGTGTAAATTTTCAAGAAAATCGGTTCAGCCGTTTCGGAGTCTATAGGTAACGGACACACACACACACACACACACACACACACACACACACACACACAGAGTTCCATTTATAAATAAGTTTAGATTTAAATCAGGTTCTGTATACGCTTGTATTTATTTTATATTTGAGCTATTTTGACAGAATCAGTACCTATGGGTTAAATATTAGCACTTGTTTTTGGACAAATCATTGTCATTTTCATAAAATTGCTAATGCAAATTTCGTCAAATAATAGAATTAATTTTACAATTCAGAAAATATTTTTCTAGAAAAAAGCATGCTTGTTTTTCTATGTTCTGTGTCCCTTATGGATGTAGGCAATTATAGCCCTCCACTTTTTCCAAACAAGCTAAAAGTAAATTGTATTTAATATTATTGTTGTAAATTCTCAAGTAAAAGTCCAAAGTTATATAAATTCAATCTCATCATATGTTTGAGTTTTATTGCAATTATAATCAATGCTTTTTAAAGTAATAAACATTGCCGAGGAATGAAGTTACTTAAGTAATTGCGGTGTTTGTCGTATGATCCATTTCCCTCATTAATGGATCTGTCCTGAGTACGCATATTCAGGAGAACTATGCTCGTATCCAGAGCTCATTAAAGCTTACAATTAAGCCAATAGGAATTGTCTCTAACAATTCTACTTCAATTAATTAAAAATCTCATTGTTAACCATTTTGATTATGGTTCATCTAGTTTGTTCAGAGAAACCTATTATTGTCCCCTACCTGTCTGACGCCGAACTAGAATATCACCACTGGAGAAGAATTTTTATAAACTTAATTACCTACAACGGCGAATGTTCTAATAAGCTGCACTACCTCACGAAATATGTCTCAGCACAAGTAATTAAGTATTTCGCAGACCTATTTTAACAACATTGGACAGGATCTACATAAAAAAAATTGCAATGGTCTCTAGAGACTTACTGGCTACGAGGCATCAGATTCATTTGACGGATTCTATCAAACCTTAGTAAAACTAAGTAAAGCCTGTCAATTTCTTTCGATATCAGCGGAAAAATACTGAGGTTTGATATTACAAAACATTTCAGCATTATTTTTTTTCTGACAGAATTTTGTTTTCTGACAAAACATTTCAGCACTCTTTTCTTTAATCTATCGGAATTTTTCTGTTTCTTAATATTTTACTTAAAATACTAAGCGCATTTCACTATTCAATTTCGACTTCAAGTTTCGGTGACTCATTTTGCGTTTTTTGCTAAAACATAGGCTAGTTATTACAAGTTTTGTATTTGGTAGATATTTGGTGTCACTTTCGTGATTCTTACTGACAGCCATATATTATATCTTTTTACTATTGACATTTAGTCCTTTCTTCTCGCTTTCTTTTATTAGCTTCTATATGAAGATTTTACCTGCCAATAATGCATCCTAGTAGAAGTTCTAATTCAAATTAAACTCAAATATATAAAGATGCAATAGTAGAGTATAGTAAAAACAGCCAAGCCTTACAACAGTGGTAAAATATGTAGACTGTGCCATGAAGAAAAGTTAGAGATTATGCTATTCCAAAACAAAAGCGAACTGTTGAATGAAAGAACAGAAATTATGACTAAGTGTAGCCAGACTAAAAAATACCTGTTCGGTTCATATAACCATGGATGAAAACGCCATAATTCCTTGTAATGTTAAAAATTGCGCGTTCAGAAATTCCTTGCCACTTGAGCATAAAAAAAAACACCGTTTCGTGAGCGTCCTTAAAAAAAAAGGTAAACCGTAAAATCAGTTATTGCAAATCGGCTGAAGACACGATTCATGGTAGAAACCTAGGTCGCGTAATAACTAGTTACAAATGGAATATATATATATATATATATATATATATATATATATATATGTGTGTGTGTGTGTGTGTGTGTGTGTGTGTGTGTTTAGGTGGAATTTCAGTTGGCTTTGAAAAATAGTGGTCAATGCAGGTGAATTTACTGACCCTTGTACTTAAAATATAAATATAAATAATCAGACGCTGCGACTCAAATACCTAGTGTGGGATCCAGTGGTAAATAAATGACACTGACACGAAGATTCTGACTAGTCAGATAACGAATCTTTAGTCATCTGCACATTGTTAATATGGCGAAACTTGTATTGTTAAAGTAAGTCACTTTTTGCTTTATTTTAAACTTTTCATGCTTAATTGAACGCTTGGTTTTCTTTTTTAACTTGGCAGAAATTACTTTGATTGTTGGAATTTAACTAAGCAGGTCACCACCACTTTTTTTTTCATTTGGGTAGATAGACCAAACTATCGCTCGGTTCACACTCCACCCATGGCTTTTGAACAGGTGTAGAGGCTCATCTCTTGTTCCCTGTTTAGGATGTGGCTTCCGGCTTTTTCTTTTCTATCCTCAGACCTCAGTATTTGGTGCTTCCGTGATTTTCCTGCGATTTGTTTGGTTGGTTGAAACGTCTCATCTTTATGAGGGTACCGGGTTGACAGTTTTCTCATTGCTGCATCCGACTGGTATTTAGGAGCCCGAACTCTTGCGTAGCATCAAGAGCGGCCGCTCTGATCAACAGTTGTATAATATCGGGGCTCTTGTAGTGCCATGTCGCGCATGGATAGGTGTCCTTGCAAGCGCTTTCGGTGGGCAACCCTGAGGCAACACTTTGGTGCAGCCCGAGCCAGTTTCCCTCCCAGCACAGATCGTGGGTAATGAACGCCTGCAACTTCTACCCAAGGTCACTCCCTATCAACAAACCATAACATGAAAAACGGAATCAGAAAAAAATCCTAAGCCAGCCAAACTCAAATCACCAAAACCCCTTAACGTGTCTTTTACTAACATCCGGGGCATTCGTATTAAATTTTGTAGTGTAGAAGCTTTCCTCTACGAAAAGTCCCCTGGCATCCTAGTGCTCTGTGAGACTAACCTCAACTCATCAATTCCCTCCTCTGACTTCTCGATCCCTGGTTATCTTCCCCTCTTAAGGAAGTATTCCACTGTCCATATGCATGGGCTTGAGGTCTACGTAAGTGAACACCTCCCTATAGCTAGGGTGACATCACTTGAATCCCCTGACCACCAATATGTATGTCTCCGTCTGTGACTTTTCAGTTCGGTTAGCTGTCTTTTCTTTCTTTACCGTTCCCCCTCCTCTCCCAACCGCTCCCTTTTAGACAGCATTTCTAACAACATAGATAAGGCTACTTCCTACCACCCATTCGCTCACATATTTGTTTTCGGAGATCTTAACGCCCATCAAGCTGAGTGGCTTAAAGACTTTGTTACTGATTCAGCGGGCATCCACGCCATGAACTTTGCCATTTCTCAATCCCTTACGCAAGTAGTGGACTTCCCCACACGCTTTCCAAGCACTCCCTCAGGACACGCCTCTCTACTGGATATATGCTTTACCTCTGCACCTGACTCCTGCCAAGTTTCGCAGCTTTTTTCCTCTCGGCAACTCCGACCATGCTGTTGTCTCTCTCAATATTTCTCTCCACTCTCACTCCCCCCCAGGAGCCTCCTACCTGTAGGACCTCTTACTGTTACCAAAGAACTGACTGGGATGCCTTTCGCGATTTCCTATGCGGCGTCCCCTGGGGAAAAGTTTTCAATCTCCCAGTCGATGTTTGTGCCTCTAAGATTTCACCAGGAAGTATTGTCTAAAACTTCATTCCTCCCCTTGGTTCTCTCCTGCCTGTTCGGCCGCCATTGTTCAGAGGTACCACTACTTCAGACTATTTCGGAGACAGTCATCTGACTTCAATAGGCGCCTATTCACATCTGCTCGTAATGAGTGCAAGAGAATCCCGAAGGACGCCAAGCAGTAGTTTGCTGAGAGAATGAGACAGCGCATAGCTGACCACAAGTTCGGTTCCAAGGACTATTGGCGGTTATGAAAACGGGTGCTGAACAATAGCAAATCCTCTATCCCTCCTTTAATTAATGAATTTGAGGTCCTCACATCATCAGTGGGCAAAGATGAGTGCTTTGCTTGCAGATTCTCATCCAACTCCACATTTGACTTATCCGGAGTACCCCCACCCGATTTACCTAGTAGAACTGAGACTAAACTGTACGATATACACATTACCCCGACAGTAGCATCCCGAGAAATATCAAAACTTGACTCCCATAAGGCGAGCGGTGGCGATGGAATCTTGGTGATTGTCCTTAGGAAATGTGTCCCTGAACTCTCCTCTGTCTTCTCTAAACTGTATAACTACTGCCTTTCTGCTTCTTGTTTTTCTGCATGCTGGAAGTCCTCTTCTGTCGTTCCTGTATTTAAGAACTTTGGTCAACCCTCGGACCCATCCAACTATCGCCCTATCAGCCTTCTTCCAATTTTCGGGAAGGTGTTCGAGACCATTATTAATGCTGAATTAGTGCAGCATCTTACTGCCCATAAACTCTTCTCTGACAGGCTGACAGGCAGTATGGCTTCCGCTTTGCCAGGTCCACGGCCGACATGCTAACGACCATTACAGAGTACATGTTCCTTGATGAGTCAGACGAGGCTCGTGCTGTTGCTCTGAACATTTCCAAGGCTTTTGACAGAGTTTGCCACTCTGGCCTTCTATGCAAGCCACGCGGTTACAGTATTACCGGACGATTGCTAAATCTGATCCAATCTTTCCTAAATAACCGTTTAATGAAAGTCGTCTTCCTTATTTTCATGAATGACTTCCCAGACGAGATCAAGAGCCAAGTAGGCATCTACGCAGATGACACTACAATTTACTCCCGCGTCAGTAAGAAACCCTGCGTGGCGGGCAAACATAATCTCGCTGCTGTTCTTGAGAGTGATCTACATTTTGTGGTGAATTGGGGTAAGAAGTGCCTTGTAAATTTCAAGCTGCTGTCTGTCAATCATCACAAGCAACCTCTCCTGCCCCTCCATAAGCATGGATCAAGCGAGCATCCCCGAGAGCAATACACTACACCTCCTCGGCCTTACCCTCTCCTCTGATATCAAGTGGAACCACTACATTGAGTCAATAGCTAAATCCACTGCCAGGAAGGTTGGGTCACTGTGTCGGGTCAGGATGTTTTTCCCGCCTGAATCCATCCTGCATATATACAAATCAACCATTCGTCCGTGCATGGAGTACTGCTTTCATATATGGTCAGACGCCCCTGCTGTTCGTCTCAGTGTTCTCGACAAGCTCCAAAGGAGAATCAGTAATGTGATAGGTACCGACTTGGCGGCTCGACTACAGCCATTTCCCCACCGACGAGATGTGGCCTCCCTTTGTCTGTTCTATAAATACTTTCATGGCTTCTGCTCCAACGAACTTAAGTCACTGGTGCCTCTGCAACAGGTGCTTACTCGTGCAACCAGATTGGCAACTGCGTCCCATCCATCAACCAAATGCAGACGGCAATTCTACTCCTGCAGCTTTTTTTCTCGCACTTCCCGCCTGTGGAACTCGCTTCCTTATTCTTGCTTTCCTGACAGCTACAACCTCCAGGAATTTAAATGCAATGTCAATACTCATCTCTTACTTGATCCTAGTTCTTTCTTCTCCACCCTGACCCTAGTTCTTTCTTCTCCACCCTGACCCTAGTTCTTTCTTCTCCACCCTGACCCTAGTTCTTTCTTCTCCACCCTGACCCTAGTTCTTTCTTCTCCACCCTGACCCTAGTTCTTTCTTCACAACTCTGTATATCCTTTCCTTTCTCTCCACCTATTCAACTGTCATCACACCTATATTCCCTTCCTTCTCTTGCTCCTTTTTAACTGGTTCGTCCCTCTCTTCACTTTCTTCTATCTAATTTTTACTTTTATATAGTCCCCCGCACATCAGTGGCGCTACCGCCTTGCTCGGGGTGATATGATTAAAAAAAATGCTTAAGCAATATATAGTCATCCGCAGACAGATCTGTTTCGCTGTATCACAGATCATCAGTATAGTTAGACATCCGATTGCTTTTTACCCAGGATTGAATTCCGATCGAACTGGCGTCAGTCGGCGATTCTACCTCTGAGCTATGGGCACTTGGTGGAAGGTGTCAGACTTTTAGTTTGTGATATAATGTCTATTCATACACCAGTTGTGTATTTGGGCAGAAATCTGTCTTTTATACAGGTTGAATTAAAAATGACCAACAAGGTATTATCATTAAGTTTTTATAATTTCCTTTTTAATGAAACTTATATATATATATATATATATATATATATATATATATATATATAGGTATTGATGTCCAGTCCGTAAACGGCTAGGATAATCCAACAAGATCAACTTAATATATAATATAAAGTGTTATATCTATATAGAGAGCTCAGTAGATGTTATCCAAAGCAATATGATATTTATAAAGGAAAAATAAACACCACGTTTAAATTGGTTATAAATTATAATTCATTTCAATT
Source organism: Ascarosepion bandense (assembly GCA_037127315.1). Classification (NCBI taxonomy): domain Eukaryota; kingdom Metazoa; phylum Mollusca; class Cephalopoda; order Sepiida; family Sepiidae; genus Ascarosepion; species Ascarosepion bandense. The sequence goes on along the minus strand of JBBBDQ010000763.1, from coordinate 179,546 downwards.
AGCTAAATTAGCTCATTTCATCAGATCACACAATATTCGTTCCATTTGGTACAAAATATTTTACCGAAATAAGCATTTCTTTTAACTGAAGAAAAAAATAGGTTAAAGGATTAAGGACAGAGACATTGGCGTCATCCCAGTTGGGGGTATCCAGACCAGTCGCGAAGATGTTGACCACCAAATCATTAAACGCCCACTCCCAATTCCATGGAGACGTATGTATGTGTAACCCCACAAATGAATGCACCCATGTACACTCACTTATATTCACATACACACATGCACACACATTCACATATCTACATACAAATGCAACTGTGTTTATACTTATACATACCTATAGATTTACATCTATTTATGCCCACATACGAATCTTACGTTCGTATACTCGCATATTTATTTTATAAAGACGGGATTTCCATGCGTATAAATAGTGTTATATATATCTAAGTATGCTAACAATTCTCACACATACTCACCACAAATTGCGCATATATTTTTATACTTACATACATCCTCACATACGTATATCTACTCATAGATGCTCCCGCACCAATATATGCGTGTGTGTGTTCACATACAAATGTATTCTTTATGCATATATTCATCTATTTATATCCACAAATAATTATTGTGTTCACACACTCGAAAATTTATGTAAAGCGGATCTACGCATACATATATACACATTTACATATATATAAACAATTTTTTATATACCCGTATGTACAAAGACAATGTACGCTTGTATCCATCATATCCATCTACTTTTCACTCCCAAACGAGGTGGTATATTTCACATTTCATGTATCTTAATAAACATTACACACACACACACACACACACACACACACACACACACATATATATATATATATATATATATATATATATATATATATATATATATACCGGCATATATCATTCGGATCTTGATAGTAACCTGTCAACATATGAGTAAAATGATCAATACATAACGGTATAATCAGTTCAAGAATGCATAATCGGCTACATCCAAGATTAACATAACCTACATATAATCAGGTGTTCTCATATACAGGAAATACATATACATAATTAGGTCCACTCTTATTCATCAAATATACTTATAATTACGTGCACACACACAATATATATATATATATATATATATATATATATATATATATATATATATATATATATATATATCCAGGTGAAGAGAACCAAGAGTTTTAAAATTCCGAGTTCTCTTGCATTTACATTTTTATTTCATAAAAGTGCTCAATACAACAAATAATGTAGAGCATAATATAATCATATAATTAAATTTGCTTTTTAATTAAAAATACATTGCGACACGGAAATTTCTATGTGACGAGGTAGAAATCTCGAAACAGACATTTCCGTGTTGCAAATTTAATTGTATGATTATCCTTGAAACTTCTGAATGTTGTTTCTTGTGTCATTGTCTGTGAGTGTGTCAAATTTGATTGGAGTCGGACCCCACCTTCTATAACCTGATTTTTTCGATTGTCGATTTTCGATATTTGTCGGGAGTGCCTCGACGCAGGACCTGGCTAGGAACACATGCAGATGCTTGTGGTGCAACTGTGTAGATTTTCGGGAGTGTCGATTCGGCCGTTTCGGAGTCTATAGGTAACAGACAGACACACACACATACGCGGACGGGGTTCCATTTATAAATAAGTTTAGATATTTTGTTGCTTAAAAGATGCATTTTGTTTTTCCTTACAATAAAACATTGTGTGTCCTATAAATCAAAGGTCAGTTTGGTGTATGGGTTGAGTGTCAGCTCCCCCAGTTTGAATCTGATTCTGAGCTTTTAAAAGTAAGAAAAATCCAGTATTTCAAAACTAAATTAACATTTTAAGAAAAGCTGTTTATGCAGTTGGGATACTGGGATATTGACAGAAAAAAAAGTCCCTTCAATAGTAACACCTGCTTTCCTTCATTATTTTTTAAACTACTCAAAAGAAAGCAGCATCATTTATGGTAGATATTTCCAGTTTAATACTGCTGCATACTTTGTCTTCATTAGTATATGCTGGGTATTTTCAAAATAGTCACCATTAATTTGGTACTTTTCGGTCTGTGGTGAATTTGTCCTGGTTATTCATTTTTTTATGCTGAAATATGATATTCGGTACGTAAAATTGGAAATATCAGGTCAGTGCAAAAGTTTGTGCTGATTTAAAATTTCATCTTGAAAATAAAAAAATTGTGTGTTTTTGAAAATCTATATTCATAACTAAGTTAAAACTTAGCAGGTCACCAACACTTTTTTTTTCTCTCCCTTCCTTCAACTGGAGTAGATAGACTAAACTATCGCCTGGTTCCCACTCCACCCAAGTTTATTGAACGGGTGAAGAGGCTCATCCCTTGTTTCCTGTTTAGGATGTGGTTCCCGGCGTTCTCTTTTCCAATCTTTTACTCATTTCCATTCTTTTCCTCTTTTTTTTTTCAATTGGAGTAGATAGACTAAACTATCGCCCGGTTCACACCCTACCCACGTTTATTGAACGGGTGAAGAGGCTCATCCCTTATTTCCTGTTTAGGATGTGGTTTTCGGCTTTCTCTTTTCCAATCTTTTCACTCTTACGTAGCCCCCTGCACATCAGTGGCGTTACCGGGGTGATATGATTATATATATATATATAGTCATACAATTAAATTTGTTTTTTAATTAAAAGTACATTGCAACGCGGAAATGTCTATTTGTAAAATTATTTTTGATACACTATATATATATATATATATAGTGTATCAAAAATAATTTTACAAACTTTGTGGGTACCTTTACATATACAGTAAAACAAGGACAAAAGTCTTTATAAACGTATTTCTGCAAATCCTTCTTTAGAGTTTAAAGAAAGTTTAAAGAAGGTTTACGGTAGATGGCGCTATGATGCAATGTAGACTAGGTTATATTTGTCGTTCGTGGCTGGTCTGTCTTCAACGTTTAACGCGTGTAGTAGGGAATTAACTCAGAAGGCTTGCGTTTAACAATGGCAGTATAATGATAATGGGGACTGGGCTGCACGGCGGTATCAGAGTGCATTTCCAGATCGAAGGCAGTTGGGTTATCCAAACTTTGTTGCTGTTTATCGTCGCGTTGCTGAGGCAGGAAACGTGGCACCACCAACTATTGATCAAGGAAGACAGAGATACGCTTCTCCTCTTTGTATATATAGTATTATGCATATTGCAAATATTCATTGAAGATTTTCGCTTTAAATGTTGTTTTTATATTCAGCCGCCCTCATACACAAATTGTACACCTGGGGATTGCTTAGGACTTCATACAGACTTTGATATATTATAATGGTTCTAGTGAGAATGCTAAGAAGAATGTAATGTTTGGACCCAAGGAATATTATTTAGGTAAGTAATTGTGGCTTGCTAAAATAAGAGAGATGATGACAATTTTTTTCCCTTCCCAACTCTTGGTCTTGTACCACAAATTTTTTATTTTCACAAAAATAGATATCAGAATTCAGAGAGAGTTCTGATAGAATGTTCGTTAAAGTATCGTTGGAGTCGATCGATGCATAATTTTATAACCGTTAGTCGTGAATTATAACAGAATGTTTACATTAAAGGCGTTTTTTTCTCTCTCTCAATGGTCTGATTGTTATGTCTTTGCTCAACTATTTATATATGCTTGTAAATGGTGCATTATGGGTAGCATGATTTCATTATATAATTCTTTTAGTAGAAATGGGTAACGGTGATGTTTTAAATTATTCTAGAGAACACTGATTAGAAATAATTGTAGATCCTAATGCGGTTATTCATCGCTATTTTATGGTGTTGTTTATATATATATATATAATTGTTTTTTTACGTCAGAAAATGTGTAAACTACTTCAAAATTGTACATTTGGTTTCGACATTGAAAGAATAATGTCTCATCATTGTTAACAACCAGATGAGACATTGTTCTTCCAATGTCGAAACAAAATGTACAATTTTGTAGTAGTTTCTAGTCTGCACATGTTCTAACGTAGGAATTAATTATAAACATTAATTGCTCTATTTTTATATTGAGCACTGTTTTGTTCGACAGGGTCTGGCACGCTGGCATCTTGTGCAAACTGCGGAGTTACAGGATAACTGGACATCTGTGTGACCTCATCCAGTCATTCCTCTCTAACCGCACATTGAAGGTAGTATTAAATGGGCATGCCTTCCAACACTACCATACGAACGCGGGCGTCCCTCAAGGTTCTATCCTAGGTCCCACGTTCTTAGTGATGTACATTAATGATCTCCCCGACGCCATTAGATCCCAAGTAGGCATGTACGCCGATGACACAACAATCTACTCTTGCCTCGATCAAAAACCAGGTGTGGGCGACAAAGGGAACCTCACTGTCGAGCTTGAAAAGGACCACCAATTCGTAGTGGCCTGGGGTAGGAAATGGCTAGTAAATTTCAATTCTTCTAAAACGAAGCTGTTATCAACTAAGCACCATAGACAATCGCATCTACCTTCCATTAGCATGAGACAGGCTTGCCTCCCAGAGAGTAAAATACTACGCTT
>JBBBDQ010000763.1:0-165000 GCA_037127315.1 Ascarosepion bandense | reverse complement strand
ATATTTGCACGAAATGCTATCCGTAGCTAAACGGATAGGTATTAGCGACGACATTGTGAGACACAAATTCCTGCAGGCATTACCGTTAACAATAGCTTCAGTAATAGCCTCGCAAAAACCAGACCCAATTTGGCAGGTTAGCAGATAAACTGATGCCATTATTGAATAACGATAAGGCATTTGTTGTTCAGCGACCCTTATTTGCTAAGAATGACTCACAAACAAATTATAAATGAAAATACAGCCAAGACACTTCAGTGCCATTAAATGTCAGGCCGTATCGGAATAACTAATGGACAAAAATTTGAAGAGCGCATATTTATTTCGCCAATGAAGCAAGAACATGTAAACCTTGGTGTAAATAACCCAAAAAGAACAATCTACAAATGTTGCCTAATTCCCGACCAGTAACACCTACGGGAAGTGATTCGGAAAACTAATAGGGCGAACAAGTTCAGTCCCACGAGGTTCGCCGCTATTAGAAATTACCGCAAAATTAGGGGCTACCAAATTAAAATTTATTGTAGATACTGGCGCAAGTATCTCAATATTACCAACTTCTGCAGTAAATGGTATTACATTAAAACCGACTCCCATATCATTATCCACTGCAAATGGGGAGAAGATAAAATGCTACGGACAAGCGAGTTTGAAAATTCGAATACTCAGTTTTAGGAGATCTTTTACTTGGACATTCGTGATCGCTGATATCACCGACCCACTCCTTGGACTGGATTTCCTCAACAAGTTTGGTCTAATAGTAGACTGCAGTAACAAAACCATTTACGATCCTACAAAAACCCAGAGAAAGAGTTTAAAAGTATCTGCATCAACGGTGAATCTAGTCGTAAATGAAACAGAGCTCCCGTCATTCATACGGAACATGATTAAAGAAAAATATCCGAACCTAATCACACCACATAAGAACAGTAACAAAAAATACTGCAGCGTCTACCACAGAATTGACACAGGAAACCATACACCAGTATTTGCAAAACCCAGACGGCTTAATGTAGAAAAACTGGAAGCCGCGCGTAGCGAATTTAAAACCCTACAAAAAGACGGAGTGATCTCCCTTTCCAAAAGCGAGTGGTCTAGCCCACTATATATAGTATCTAAACAAAGCGGAGGATTTAGATGTTGTGGAGACTATCGTTCTCTGAATAGTATAACCAAGAGTGACAGGTATCCTATACCAAATATAAATTCTTTTTCAGCAAAACGAGCGAACAAACAACGATTCTCCAAAATTGATTTGATTTCAGCCTGCCACCAAATTAAAATGCATCCGGACGATGTCGCAAAAACTGCTCTCACCACCCCATTTGGTCTTTATGAATATAATTATATGCCGTTTGGATTAAAAAATGCGTCAGCTACATTTCAACAGTATATGGACAAACTTTTTGAAGACATTGATTGTGGTTTTATATATATTGATGACATTTTAATTTTCAGCAATGATGAGATTTCTCATAAAAAAGACATTAAAACTGTTTTTAATATTTTAAATGAACACAATTTAAAGATTTCAGCCACAAAATCTGTTTTCAATGTGACTTCCCTAGATTTCTTAGGCTTTCATATTAGCATAGATGGCATTACACCTACAACTAGTAAAATAGAAGAATTAAAATATTTTCCTTACACTAAGGACGCAAAAGTGCTACGCAGATTTCTTGGAATGATAGGATTTTATAGAAAATTAATGCCAAAATTTTCAGAGATAGTCTTACCCCAATCTGAGAGAATGAAGTTATCCCCTAAAGGCTCGTTCACATTAGATGAATCTGGACGACAATCTTTCAATTCTATAATTAAGGAACTTAATGATACATCCTCATTAGCTGACAGTAGTAATTATGCTGTCGGTGCGGCATTGCACCAAATGGTAGACTGAAAACCAATACCGATCGGATTTTTCTAAAAAATTAACACAAACACAAATGAGATATTCTACATTCGATCGCGAACTTTTAGCAGATTATTTGTCGGTACTGCACTTCCGTCACCTCATAGAAGGTTGCCAATTGCTACTTTTAACTGACCATAAGCCATTGTATGGTGTATTTTCTAGTTTAAACCCCGCAAAATCAGACAGACAACAACGACAATTAGCTATCCTGACAGAATTTATTTCAGATATTGAACATGTAAAAGGTAGTCAGAATATAGTTGCTGATTGTCTATCCCGACCAACTCTTGCTGTACAAATAAAGGCATGTGATTTACCTGCACTTGCAGAAGCACAGGCATCTGATACAGAAATTCAATCTTTTCAGGACTTAAAAAATTCACCATACCTGAATATAACCAATTTATATGGTGTGACTTATCAACGTCTTACCCCAGACCTTTTGTTCCATCTAAATTTTGTTTTTTAATCATTTCATCCCAAGCAAGGCGCTCCACTGCCACTATTGCGCTTGGAGCTACATAGGGGGAGGTAAATAGGAAGAGTGGTTAGATATAGGCAATGTCAGAATTGGGGGATAGATAGTTGGGTGGGTGGGAAGAGTGTTTGAAAGAATGGAAGTTAGTTTGTTAGGAGATGTCTATTGACCTTACATTTAAACTCCAGGAGATCGTAGCCGTCGGGGAAGCAGTCATGTGGAAGAGAATCCCACAGTCGGGAAGTGCGAGAAAAGAAACTATTGGAGTAGAAGTTGCGGTTGCATTTTATCGGTTTAACTGTAAAAGGGTGGGATCTAGTTGCTAATCTAGTATCTCGTGCAAATTCGAACCTAGGGGGAACCAGTGATCTAACTTCATCGGAGCAGAAGCCGTGAAAGTATATATAGAAGAGACACAGGGAAGCCACGTCGCGCCGGTGAGAGAGAGAGACTGCAGGCGGTTTGCTAAGTCGGTATCGATCACATTACAGACCCTCCACTTACCTTGTCTAGGAGCCCAAGGAGAATATTAGGGGCACCCGACCAGATATGGAAACAGTATTCAATGCACGGGCGGATGGTAGATTTATCAATGCGTGAGTCCATATTCTATAGTATCTATTTCATAAATCACCCTGGCATTAAATCATCTATTAAGAGGATTAAAGCTAGATATCACTGGCCAAACATGGATAAATCAATCAAAGAATTTTGTGCATCATGCACAGCCTGCCAACAAGCAAAGGTCTACAAACATACAAAATCACCTATACAGACATTAGAAATACCATCAGCTAGATTTCACACAGACCACATAGATATAGTAGGACCACTCCCACCAGCAGAAAGCCCAAATAGCAGTTACATCAGCCCGTATAGATATATCATCACATGTATTGACCGCACAACTCGTTGGGTAGAAGCACAACCCATCAGCGAAATCACTGCAGCCAGTGTAGCTGAGGCTTTTATAAACACGTGGGTCACACGTTGGGGTGTCCGGTTGCATGTTATAACCGACAGAGTCCGACAATTTGAAAGTGAGTTGTTTAGTAAAGTAGCAAAAATAATTGGTTTTTATAGACTACGTACGACAGCTTATCATCCTCAATGTCATGGTTTGACTGATAGAATGCACAGGACCATTAAAACTGCTATTATAGCACGAAAAGAGTACTGGCTCTCAGCTCTTCCAATAGTACTTCTTGGGATCCGCAGTATGTCCAATAGCTCTGATTTTTCTCCTTTTTATGCCGTTACAGGCACACAATGTTTGCTACCACAGCTACTAATAGATAGCACAATCGAGGAGGCTATAACTCAAATGTTTACAAGATATTTACATCAAACCATGTCACAAATTGATATGAGAGACTTCACCAAAAGAGTTAATAAGTCCGCAAAATCTTATGTCCCAGAAAAACTTCAAACTTGTGATAAAGTTTGGATTAGAGTGGATCGTGTTCGAAGACCATTGGAGGCATCCTATTCAGGTCCCTACACAGTCCTTCAGCGAACACCTAAATATTTTTTGGTGAAGATAAATAATGATATGGATACTCAAGTTTCTGTGGATAGGTTGAAACCATTTATAGAAGTACAAAAACAAATAGTAGAGAAACAAGTAGAAGAAAAGGTGAATAAAACAAAACGCTTCAGAACAAGAAATAAATACAAGAAATAAAAAAGAAGATTCTCCCATGATAAATACAAAATCTCCTTCAGGTCGAAAAGTTTCTTGGAAGAAATATAACGAGTACTATTATTATTAGTATACTCCGTTCTAAAGAGGGAACTTCCGTTATGGTTTATAAAATGGCGAGTGTGCTAAAAATAGAAAAAGGTAGACACACTGACATCAAGAATTTAAAATTGGGCGGCAAAACCGTTAAACAAGTTAACGGTTAACGGATCCTTTTGGTAGGAGTAGCAGTAAGAAGTAGGAGTAAGAAGTAGGAGTGAAGGACAGTAGTTTGGTAGGAGATATGAAAAGAGGAAGACGCTGTCAGTTGACAACTAGTGTCAAGAAGGGATAGACACGTTTACTACTATGATCCCGCAGTGAAGAGAATTTAGATAGTCTGCTCCTGTATCCACGCACAAAAATGAACGGTTGTTAACTTGATGTAAAAATATAAAGTTTCATATAAAAAAATAAACGTCATTAATCCAAGTTTGTGTTATCTTCTAATTATACAAAACCAAGCAACACAACAGTACCATTCACCCGCACTAAAAAATAGTCAACAAAACAATTTCAAAATTAGTAATAGTTGCGTTAAAAACATAGATAATATTTCATTACATACTGCTGTAATATCAAATAAATATTTGGCCCATATAAACAAAATCCGTCACCCAACTGTTAGCAAAAACGACCCTTCTAAAAATAATTGCAACAACTGAAAACATTAGGCCTGACCATTGAATTTCACAGTACTGATACGTTTTTCTTTATCAACTTCATTAATCGAATGTTAACTTTTTCTTTTTTCATTAATTTTTTTGACGATAAATTTCGTTAAAAGGACAAGTGTTGGTAGCAACAACAATAATATTTTTTAATTAATTAATAACTAAACTGATGCACAGAAGCAGTACCAAGAACATTAATATAGAAAATAAAACAAACTCTTACAAAAAAAATGAATTTTAGCTTCCCACAACCGGTTTAATCCCAATGTTTGTCCTGAGAATTCTCCAACGAAATCCACAATCATTCATTTAAAGAAAGAAAAAGAAAAATGGCTTTGTGAGAGTACGAACTCCTTATGACTGTATTCTATGAAGCGTTGCACATATGGAGACGTCGATTACGTTTAGTAAATTGGCATTGTGCCAAACATAACTGAACTTCCCCACAATTTATGATTATCGGAAGGTTGGAAAGATAAAACTGTCTCGTTTGTACAAGCTCTCCTACCATTCTGAAGATGAGATTTTGATCTCGAAAGATTAATGAATAATAGGGAAATACCAACACTTTCTTTACCTTCCTTTATTTTAATAAACTCATTGTGATAACCTTCAAATAGTTACCCATACACCTAATATGCACAATGGTCTAAGCAAATTAGAAAACTCTCCTAAATGAAAATTTATTTATCGAAGAGCATATCATCAACTTGTATGCATGAAATTATTTATTGTGAAAATGTTCTAAGAGAAAGTGTAGTAAAGAGTTTAAAGAATTAAGAGTTTGTTCATTTTAGCAAAATGTGATTTGTGTATATAAAGATAAGTTCATGTTTTCGATGTGATAGATCAAGAGGATAATAGTAATGTCTTGTAACCTTCTTTCTATTGTTGACGGCAAATAGGTGAATAGGAAGAAGGAGATATAAAGAAAGATGCACGAGAGAGAACGTGAGAGGGTGCAGATATGAGTCGCCGGAGGTGAACTGACTATTTTCTTGCTACATTGTGTCCTCTTTGTTCTCTACTCCCTTGTCTCTCTGTTCTCATCCGCCGGAAAACGTGTATAAATAGCCAACTCAGATCACGTGGTAAATTCATTTTTTTGGAGGGAAGAAATATGACACAAGTCATTGCAAGTTCAGTTTGTTGTTTTCTGTAAATCGCTCTCTTTTCATTGGTGAATAAATATTTTCACACTTGATCGCAAAATTTGCCTTGATCTTTTCCTTAACATACCTTTTTACTATTGGCCAAAAAATAATTTTCTACACTAGCTCACAAATTCGCAAACAGTGAAGAAAAGAAAGTTATTTCTATTTTGTAGTCACCTCAGAAAAAACATCACTCGCCAAAAGTATGGTATTTGGCTAAAAATGTTGGGCAAGCAATTATAAAGTACATTAACGAATATAAACTAGCCAATGTTAGAAGTTATATGATGAGAAATAGTTGACTGACAGATTCAGAAATTTACAAAATAAAAACAAATTCAACCAGAAGAGGTGAATTAACGGGACATAAAGAGGAACCAGAAATGCACACAAAAGTATTAACATCACACAAACCACAGATCATAATGAAGAAACTTAGATACGCACCAGTCACTGTGAAGATAATGCTGAAAGTTTAGAAAAGTTGGAAAGGCGAGATTTTAGTCACTCACAAGCAAGCAATAAAACAAGTCTGAAACACATCGAACTGAATTATTTTATGGAAAACAAGAATTGTAAAAAAGAAGACAAGGAAGAAATCATGAAGCATATAAATCAAACACAAAATATTGAAATGGGGGAACGAGATCAAACCCCAAAATTACAACCCAAAAAAGCATTCAACAATTATTAAATACGACAATGTAGAACTGAAATTATTTCTGGATGAAGTACATCCTCATATAAATCTCAACGAAGCAATAGATGCATCAGTAAAAGCATCAACTAAAAGATTTAATTAAAGTAAAAAAGCGGTCTCTCAGATATGAAGATCCACAGTGGGGAAAAAAAAAAAAAGAAAGAAATTAAACAATTTAGAAGTGAATTATCTGTACTCGATGAACTGGAAAGAGGAACAAATGTAAGGACCAGAAAAGGCAGAAAAGTCAAAAGAAAATACAAAATTATGAATGAAAATGAAGTCTTATGAACTAAAGAAAAAATAAAGCAAACAATACAACCGAAGTCTCAAAGAATCAGACGCTAAAAACATTATTGATTCTACAAACAGAACAAGATCTTTCAAAGCGATGCAAAAAATTTTCACAGTGAAATAGGCAAACAAAAAATTGAAGTGACAACGCTCCTCTCAATGAAAGAGGTTATACAGTTCTAGGGAAAATATGGTCCTTACTTAAAGAATATAACGGATTTGATTACGGAAGGGGTAAAACAGTTGAAAAATAAACCAGAACAAACATAGAAGCGAATCACAGAAGAAGGCTGCTGAATGTACACTAAAAAAGCACACAAGTGAAAATCTCCAGGAATAGATAACATTTATAACTTTTGGCCTTATAATCTAAATCAGCCAGTTAAGGGCCATACGTGATACATGCTTGGGTGATCATGTCTCGAAAGAGACCTGACAGACTGGGCAGAAGATTATCCCGCAGTAGGTTGCCATTACTTTATGCGGTAGACTGGCTGCTAGGCAAGACTAGGGAACCCAATCTGTTCTTTTATTAAACCCATACTGAAGGGAAAAGGCAGATTAATACCTTTCTCAAGGGTATTTGCGCGTAAGTGAATGCAAGGAATTTAACTGAAATTCGAACTCGGATTCCCGATTTGTCGTTCCAAGCCGATATCCACTCCACCACAATACACATAATCTAAATACAGCACAAAAACATAAGGCAAATAACTTCAACAAATGGTTAATGATCCTACTAAAATTTGAATAAACAAAAGAATTACCTTCCTTCTACCTAAGAATCGGGACACAAATATCCCCAAATTTACAGGCCGATTACATATTTCCCACTACTTACAAACGGTTAACATCAATTCTGACAAATCCAACATACTCCTTCTTAGACAAAACTGCCACTTGAGCACAAAGTGTAACTCTTACGGATGTTATGACTAATTACTTATTAAAAATATGACATTGGAAAACTGTTTCAATACAAAGAAAATCTACTTAAAGTCTTTAAATATATACAAGGTATCACCTGTCATCATCAGTTTTATCAAACAATGTATTTCAATATGGAAAATAACACTTTATCTCAATCATATAAATAGAATCCATAAGTTTTTTTGCTTTTATTTTAATAATCGTGTCGCCCCAAGCAACTCATTTTACTACCACTGTTGTGCAGGGACTTACATAGGAGCAATATTATGAGAAGGAATGAGAGGTTGCAGGAGAATACTGATGAGAGTGGGGTGGATGAAGAAAAAGCATGAGAAAGAGGATGTAAGTTAGTGAGACAGGAGATGACTATTGGCTTTATATATAACATCTTAGAGATTATAGCTGTCGGAAAAGCAAGTATGCGGAAGGGAATTCCACAGACGGTAAGTGCGAGAAAAGAAGCTGCTGGAGTATAATTTGAGTTTACAATTTATTGGTTTCACAGTAAAAGGGTGGGGCCTAGTTGATAATCTTGTGGCTCGAGGAAATTCATCTATAGGAGGTACCAGAGAGCTAAGTTCATCGGAGCAGAAGCCGTGAAAGTATTTGTAGAAGAGACACAGGGAAGCCACACTGCGTCGGTGAGAAAGCGACTGTATCCGAGCTGCCAAGTCGGGATCGATCACATTACAAATTCTCCGTAGGATTGGGTCGAGGACACCTAGGTGGATAGCAGGAGCACCCGACCAGATATGACAGCAATATCCAATGCACGGGCGGATGGTAGATTTGTATATGTGCAGGATTGTTTTGGACGGGAAAAACTTCCTGGTCCTACACAGAGAACCGACTTTCTTAGCAGTGGATTTAGCTATGGATTCTATATAGTTATTCCACTTGAGGTGTGATGTGAGAGTTAATCCATGGAGACGCAGCGTTTTGCTTTCAGGGAGAGAAGCCTGATCCATTTTAATGGGCGGGAGGAACAATTGTCTGTGGTGGTTATTAGATAGCAGCTTCGTTTTGGAAGCATTAAAATTTACGAGCTATTTCTTACCCCAGTCTACCACGGATTGGAGGTCCTTTTCAAGCTCGGCAGCGAGGTTTGCTTTGTCAGCTTCGGTAGATTTTTGATCGAGACGAGAGTAAACCTTGGTGTCGTTAGCATATATGACCACTTGGGATCTTATTGCATCAGGGAGATCGTTAATATAGATAACCTTGAGGGACACCTGCATTCATGTGATATTATTGGGAGGTTTGTCCGTTCAATACTACCCTCATTGTACGGTTTAAAAGGAAGGACTGGATTAGTTCAAACAATTGTCCAGTTATACCATAGCCCTGCAGCTTGCACAGAAGGCCAGCATGCCAGACTCTGTCAAACGCTTTGGACATGTCAAGGGCAACAGTTCGGGCTTCGCCGTTTTTGTCGAGGGCCTGGTGTATATATTCAGTGATGGTCGTGAGCATATCAGCAGTAGACCTGGTAAAGCTGAAGCCATACTGTTAGTCCGAGAAGAGTTTGTGGGCTGTGAGGTGTTGTACCACCTTGGCGTTGATAATGGCTTCTAACACTTTGCCAAAGATCGGTAGGAGGCTGATAGGGCGATAATTAGCGGAGTCAGAGGGTTCTCCAATGTTTTTATATATAGGAACCACGGAGAAGGATTTCCAGCAGGCAGGAAAGCAAGAATTAGAAAGGCAGTAGTTAGAGAGTTTAGAGAGAACAGAAGAGAGTTCTGGTAAAATAAACATCAACTGAGGAATATTTCAAGTTGACTCTTTGTCTCCCTTACTATTTTGTATATGCCTAATAATATTAACCAGCAAACTTAACAGAACGGAAAATGTCTATATCTCAAAATAAAAATAAGCCACCAATTTTGCATGGATGAGTTAAAGTTGTATGCTAAGGATGACAATGAGCTGGAAGGTCTCCTGAAAATAGTAAAATGTTTAAGTGATGACATTGTATTCGAATTCCGTTTAAATAAACCCGTTAAAATCACAATTTTATGAAGTTTACTGCAACAAACCCCTTTATTATCTTAAACCCCCGGGGCAACAAACAAAGATTTAAAGTAAGAAAATGCTTATAAGTACATAGGTGTAAATGAAGATGAATGGTTTCGTAATAAATGATGTAAGAAATCATGCGAAAAGTGTACTATAGAAAGGTACGGCTGATATTACGAACTGAACTGATTCCACAGAACAGAATTATGGCTATTACCTTCCTTGTGGATTTATATCATATTAAAATCTTCAGCTTGAATCTAAATAACACCAGACGAAATGATTCTAAGACAAGAAAGCTAAACATAATATGTATCATCCAAAAGCCTGATGAAGTCCATCAATACATACCCCGTAAAGAAAGTGGAAGAGGTTTCATTGTTAGAATTGTCATACAAGACAACAACTATTCGTTTACTAACATAAATGGAAACAAAGAAAGATGATAAATTAGCCAAACAACACGAAAACAGAAAGAAAATATATCTAAACTTATTTATAAATGGAACGTTGTCTGTGTGTGTATGTGTGTGTGTATGTGTGTGTCCCTTACCTATAGACTACGAAACGGCTGAATCGATTTTCTTGAAAATTTACACAGTTGTACTATAAGCGTCTGCGAGTGTTCTTATCTAGGTTTTGTGTCGAGGTACCCTCGATAAATATCGGAAATCGATAATCGAAAAAATTGGGTTATAGAAGGAGTGGTCCGATTTTAATCAAATTTGATATACCCATAGACAAAGACATAAGAAACGATATTCAGAAGTTTCAAGATTGCAGTTCTTACAATAGTGCAGAAAACCGATAATATATATATATATATATATATATATATATATATATATATATATAAAAGACAAGATGTTTGTGTGTGTGTCTGTTTATCTGCTTGTATGTCTGTATTTTTTCAGCCCTTTTGGACATGTCAAGGGCAACAGTTCGGGCTTCGCCGTTTTTGTCGAGGACCTGGTGTATATATTCAGTGATGGTCGTGTACATATCAGCAGTAGACCTGGTCTTTGCTTCGGGTTTGGCTCTAAGTAGATATAATTGTAGTTCTTAGTCTCAGCCATGATACCATTTAAAACTCAGAGGACTTATTTAGCCTTCAAAATTCAGTTTACGACGAAAAAAACTTATTTGATATTGATACCAGGAAATCAAAATTTGACTTACATCCATTCATTTTTCTTTCAGTCTACGGTTTCGCTTTAACTGGAAATAACTATTGCTTTGTAGTCTTTCGTGCCAACGTCCAAAGAGTCTGAGCTCCAGGACCATGGATTAGTCTTAAAGCTTTCATTACACTCGAGCAACGCCGGGCTATACTGCGAGTTAATGATAATAGAAGGCGGTAAATACAAACGTGATTTACATTTAGTAGATCCTGTACGAAACCAAAACAGAACCAAAGAATTAAATGTTGCAGCAAAAATATGAAAAATGAAGCAAAGGATAAAGCTCTTTAACAGATGAAAAAACACTGGCAAGACAAACCTCTGCATGGACAATATCGTGAAGGTGCTAATAAACCAAATGTTGATAAAGTTAATACTCATCGATGGTCACAAGCACCTAGATTAAAGGCTGAAACGGAATCGCAAAAACATATCGCTGAGAACTTTCCGACAAAAAAACCAAAAAAAACCAAAAAACAAAACATACATAACAGTGTGAATTTAAAATGCAGGTTCCGTAACAAATATCAAGTAACCAAAGATCAACTAATCTCACAATGTTTTGTACTTGTGCCGAATGAATATAAGAATAATTACGATAGATTGTGGCAAAATTTACGCTGGACAATATGAAATCATTTTCAAAAAGATGTTTCAATGCATCATCAATTGCCATCTAACTTCATGAATCCCATTCATATTTTATCCTTTCTTCAATACCAACTATACCCAATCTTTTCTCTGACTGTAATTCCCTGTGCAGTAGAGGCCATACCCACCTTGCTTGTCGTGATATGATTAAAAAATGCCAAGTACTCCCTGAAGCCTGCTAAGGCATCATGACTAATATGAACAAACAACACCTGTCATATTGTTTTCTCTGTTAGGAGTATATGCGTCTGCCTATAAGTCCGGTTCACTATCCTTCATGGTTTTTAAAAAGGGCGATATTTATCTCTGGTTAACTGTTTAGGTCAGGGTTTCCGGTTCCTTCTAAAGAGTACTTCTAACGTCTTCGTATTAACTGTGAAATTAAATTTTCTAATCAATTTTTTCTCCTCGACGAGATACATTTGCCTATCGCCCGGTTTGCCAGTCACCTCTTGAGTTTTAGTAGTATTGTCACTTTCCTTGGTGCAAATTGATTAGAAGAAATATAATTACATCAAATTAGAATCTGTTCTCAAATAATAGACACACACTTTAAACACTGTGCTACAATATACTATTTTTGGTAGAACTAAAAAATCTTATATTCAAGGTCACTTATTTGAATCAATGTAGACACGAAAACATTTGTGAATAACATAGACTGTTATACTTTTTCTGTGAGGTTACTTTACGCTTTCAGAAACTATGGTTTCAGCTGCTTCCTTTCAAACACCCTTACTATCTTATGCGACTTCCCTGTCTTCTTTAGCTATATATATATATATATATATATATATATGCTCTTGCACGACTGACCACTTTGGAGAAATGGTAGACTTTAAAAACAGTAGCTACTCACACATTTACGCATCGTTCATTCAGTAATGAATTTTAAGACTCTCGGCTACTGACGTGTGTTAATTTATACACGCTAAAATCCGCCTTCCTCAGAGCTCAAAAGTAGAATCGTCGACTGATGTCAATTCGGTCGAGTTTCAATCCTGGCTATAAGCAATCGGGTGTCTAACCGTACTGATGAGCTGTGATACAGCGAAACAGATCTATCTGTGGATGATTATTTACCCTTTCACACCTCGATTGAACACTATAAAGGAATGGTCGACTTTGAAAAAACAGTAGCTACTCGCGCATCTACGCATCGTTCATTCTCGGCTACTGGCGTGTGTTTACATTGTATATAACACGCTAAAGTTCGCCTTCCTCTACCGAGCCCCCATAGCTCAGAGGTAGAATCGCCGACTGATTTCAATTCGGTCGGGTTTCAATCCTGGCCAGAAGCAATCGGATGTCTAACCGTACTGATGAGCTGTTGGCAGTTCTCTTCTCTGTCTGTCTGTCTTCTGCTGCTTCATAGCTCCATTTCGTCTTTAGTTTAAAAATTTCCCGATTTATATCAACTGAATTCCTCAAATTCCGCTTAATTGCGTCATCTATGGCTAGACACATCTAGTAATCATTTTCACAAAGTATTGCCTTTAGAGCCGACTGCCTCTGATGTTATGACATATTTCTGTGGGTCACTATCCCCTGTTGTAATAAAGCGAATATGAATAAAGAATTTCTCCTTTACTGATACAGTCTATGATGTGACTTTCTCTCTCTGCTACTGATTGTCGCCATAATAACACGTAAAGTTACTTTTCGGTTGGTTGGTTGAATGGCGTTCTAGTTTGTTTACCTGGACGGATAAGGGCAACTCCAGTGAAAATGATTGTCTTTTAAGCGACAATTCTCGAGATTTCAAAAGCGTTTTTTTCTGTGAAGGAACAACAGCAGACTGTCACGATTGAAGAGAGACTTATGGGATACATATTTTTTTTATTAAAATAGGCAACACAAAATCACAATAGAACATTCTAGAAAAATTGGATCAAAACAGCAGTAGAATTTAGATTACATTTTTATATTTCCCAACCAATCAGCTAAAAACTTAGAATAAGAACATTCTAGAAAAATAGGCTTGGAAGTAAATTAACACAAAAATATTTAGACCCCAAAACAAAAATGTAAAATAATAAATCTGATTGGTCAGTAAATGTTTTCACACCCTAATGTTAGGAAGATTAGTTGATCCCCTATTAATGTATATAATACACACAGTGTTAGAAAAAAAAGTCAGTCACTAAGCAGTCACCAAGCAGTAACCAAGCAGGCCATTAAGTCCGCATGACACCGTATACTTTGCCGGCCATGTCCTTTCTTCCATGCCAAAAGTTCGTGACCTCGCTCCAAGGACCTTAAAAAGAATAAGCCGACGAATTTTCTTTGAGCAACGCGACACGTTGTCGCCAACTGAATGTAAGTAGGAAAGGCTTATTTACAGACTTTGCTAATACAAACTCATACACGTTTTTGGACAAAAATTAACTTCTTGCCAAGTTTATATTTCTCAAAAAGGCAATTTTAGAATCATGTATTTTGTTGGTTTCTACATACCATTTTATTTTGTCACATAATAAATTGTTTGTTGTTGAATGTCCGTTGTAATTTATTCCTTCACTTTGCGCGATTGCAAAATAGAGTGTTGTATTTGTGGGGGAAATAATCAACATACAACCCAGCAAATACCAAATTCCCCACAGACTGAATGTTATTGTTGAGCTGCTAGGATTATTTCTCATTCAATTTGCTTTCGAAGCAGGTCCTATTATTTTTCAGCGGGCTAAAGACTGTTTTGTCAGGTGGGTGTAGCTTCCGTTGTGTTAGATTTTATGCGGTTTAATGGAGCTATTGTCAGATACTAACACAAAGTAAAAACTACAACACGAAATCAAGCAAATCCTTACCCACAACAGAAATATGTTTTTTCCCATAAACAAACAATAAAAAACAAACAAAAACACCCCAAAATAACTGCAGTTCCTACCGGCATTGCGTATAAAAGCAACCGACCAAAGGTCAACAAAATTACAACAATTCTGGGGCCTCACATATTAAATACATTTCATTAAATAGAAGTAGAATATGCAAACTTCCGCTTGAATACTTGAAACATGATATCTAAAAGCATTAAACTGACGACATAACAAGTAACAAATTGTTTTGAAAATGATTATTACCCGAAAATGCTTAAACATGGAACTTTTATTTATCAATACGAACCGGAAATCAAAGAAATGAATGCAAACATTGAAAAAGTAAACAAAAAAAATGACTAAGGATCATTTTTTGTTTTTTGAATTCAACGTGCATTATAGAAAAATTTCTACTCAAACTCACCAGATTCGTATATATATATATATATATATATATATATATATATATATATATATATATATTCCGTCCGTGCATGGAGTACTGCTGCCATTTATGGTCAGGTGCCCCTGCCGTTCTCCTCAGTGTTCTTGACAAGCTCCAAAGGAGAGTCTGTAATGTGATAGGTACTGATCTGGCGACTCGACTGCAGCCACTTCCCCATCGTCGAAATGTGGCCTCCCTTTGTCTCTTCTATAAATACTTTCATGGCTTCTGCTCGGACGAGCTTAAGTCACTGATGCCTCCTCAACAGGTGTTTACTCGTGCAACCAGACTGGCAACTGGGTCCCACCCATTCACAGTCAGGTTAGCCAAATGCAGACGACAATTCTACTCCTGCAGCTTCTTCTCTCGCACTTCCCGCCTATGGAACTCGCTCCCGTATTCTTGCTTTCCTGACGGCTACAACCTCTAGAAATTTAAATGTAAAGTCAATACTCACCTACTAACCACTGGCCTCTAGCTCTCTCCCCTCCCCTGTATAACCTTCCCTTTCTCTCCGCCCATGTACCTGTCATTGCACCTGCTTTCTCAGTTTTCTATTGTTCCTGTCTAACTAGCTTGTACTCCTCACTCTTTTCTAATTAATCTTTCTACATTTATGCAACCCCCTGCACATCAGTGGCGTTTCTGCCTTGCTCGGGGTGAAATGATTAAAAAAAAAAAAAATATATATATATATATACACACACACACACACACACACACACATATATATATATATATATATATATATATATATAGTAATCATCCACATGCAAACCTGTTTTGCTGCATCACAGCTCTTTAGTGTGGCTAGACATCCATTTGCTTTCAGTCCGGGATATATACACGCCAGTCACTTGGAGAACTCAATTCATTTCTAAGAGTAATGCGTCAATCGCAAAGTGTTAACTATTTTAAAAATTTTCCTCTCAAGAGGGCTCAATCGTAATGTGAGTATAATATATTAGTCCTCCACATACAAGCCTGTTTCTCTGTATAGCTCAGAGGTAGAATCGCAAACTGCCGCCAATTCAGTCGGGTTTCAACCCTGGGTAAAATGCAATCAGATGTGTAACCTATTGATGAGCAAAACAGATCTGTCTGCGGATGACTATTTACACTCTCATACCCTGATTGAGCACTCTGGAAGAATGGTAGACTTTGAAAAAACAGTAGCTACTCTAACATCTACGCATCGTTCATTCAGTAATGAATTAGAACACTCTCACTACTAGCGTATGAATACATGCTAAAAGTCTGCATCCTTCTACCGAGTGCCCATAGATCAAAAGTAGAATCGCCGACTGACAATAATTCGGTCGGGTTTCAATCTTGGGTAAAAAGCAGTCGGATATCTAACCGCACTGATGAGCTGTGATACAGCGAAACAGATCTGTCTGTGGATCACGCACCCCCCCCCATATATATATATAGATATATATATATATTTGTCATGGCTGAGTATAATAAAAAAATTGTCTTTAACGCCATAATTAAATTTTGTAGCATTATATATATATATGTGTGTGTGTGCGTGTGTGTGTGTGTGTGGAATGTCAAGGACCAGTCTCCAGATCCGGTGTAAGGCAACCACCGATTCGCGCGTATATGGATGACATGACCATAACCAGTACGTCTGCCATTGAGGCAATACGGTTGCTGAAGGACATCGAAGAACTCATCAACTGGGCAAGAATGAGTTTTAACGCTTCCAAATCACGTTCCCAAGTCATGAAGAAAGGTAAGCTTTCGAAAAACGAAAGATTTAAGCTCTTTGGAGATGACATACCTACAATACATCAAAAGCCAGTAAAGAGCTTGGGGAAGCAGTTCGATGAAACCCTAAAAGATTCAAGATCCGTAATATTAACAAAGGAGAATCTAGAAGGGTGGTTAATCAGGGTTGATAAGTCTGGCTTACCTGGCAGATATAAAGCTTGGATTTATCAATACGTCATTCTTCCAAAAATACTCTGGCCTGTAACGATCTATGATTTCACTTCCTCCACAGTAGAACTAATGGAAAGAAGCATAACATCACGACTACGTAGGTGGTTAGGTTTGCCAAGATCTCTATGCAGCGCAGCGTTATACGGGAAAACAAACGCACTGAAACTCCCGTTTAAAAGCCTACACGAAGAATTTAAAGTAGCTAAAGTGAGAGCTACAATCCAGTACGAGTGCTCGAAAGATCTCAAAGTAGCCGGTGCGGTAATATCAGTGTATACAGGTAGAAAATGGAACGCCTCGAAAGAACTGAATACAGCAAAAGAAAGAATCCGAGAAAAGGCAATACTAGGGACCATAGCTACTGGACGCGCGGGCCTCGGGTTTTTTCCCCTCAGAAAAATATGACAAACTGCAAGGAAAAAAGAAAAGTCATCTTTTGCAGGAAGAAATCAGAAACGGCGAAGAAGAGAAATGAATAGCAATCCAAGTCGGGATGAGACAGCAAAGGGCATGGACCAAATGGAGCTCTATGTTGAAACGCCAAATCAAATGGTCCGAAATATGGCACGGTGACACCAGATTAAAATTTCTGATTCGGGCAGTATACGACACCCTGCCAAGCCCCACAAACTTACAATTATGGTATAAAACCCAGTCTCCAAATTGTCATCTTTGTGGGCGCAGAGGTACCTTAAAACATATCCTGAGTAGCTGTAAATCTGCACTGGCTGATGGGCGTTACAGGTGGCGCCATGACGAAATTCTAAAAGAGATCGTGCAAATAGTTCAAAATGCTATCAAAGAGAATGTTTACATCCCAGACACAAGGCAGATAAAATGTATTAAAGCGGGCGCGAAAATCCCACGAAATAGAAAGGTAAATCCAAACCTGCTATCTCCTGCAACAGACTGGGAACTAAGGGCCGATATAGGCTCAAGATTGAAATTCCCAGAGCAAATTGCCATCACAAAACTTCGCCCAGATATAGTTTTCTTCTCAAATAAATTGAAGAAGTTAGTCTTGTGGGAACTGACGGTCCCCTGGGAAGAAAACGCAGAGGAAGCTCATGAAAGGAAGAAGTTAAAATATGACGAACTGCTGGAGAGTTGCAAGGTTAAGGGCTGGAGGGCTAGCTGCACTCCTATAGAAGTGGAGACTAGAGGATTTGCAGCAAGGTCCTTATGCAAAGCCTTAACAGATATTGGGATAGTGGGAGTAAAAAAAGAAAAGCACTCAAGTTCATAACCGAAACAGCAGAAAGAACAGCTAATTGGTTATGGGTCAAAAGACAGAGTGTCTGGATTCCAAATTGTTATCTAAATTCCCCGAAATCCTACGTCTAAATTAATGTTTCGGACGAGCTCATGTGCGGTTCGTCTCTAAATGGAAAGTGGCTCTGACTGTCGCCAATCGGAAGCATTGGCAGGGTTTCGTAACGGGTCTAAACGTAATTTTCCAGTATCTGAAAGCGCTTATCGAGGGTGGGCCGGAGGCTGATCATCTCTGGTCGGGTCGGCGCGGTGACGGGGGTAGACAAAGATGCATTCCAAAAGATAAACAGAGTATTAAAAAATGGTAAAACTTCGCTAGAAACAAGGAACTACTGCATTTCGAGTTTGTTTTACACGGTCACGCTAGTTCTTTGAGAAAATTCGAATTCCTACTTATTAATGCGCGTTGCTGTTCAGAGGTTGCGCAATCGGAAAGAGAAATCGGAGAGATGAGTTCGAATTCCAGTTGAATTCCTTGCATTCAGTTATGCGCAAATTCTCTTGGGAAAGTATTAATCCACCACTTCTCCCTCTAGTTATGGGTTAATTAACAGGGTAGACTGGGTTCTATAGCCTCGGATGGCAACCAGTCTACCGTAGAAAGTAATGGTAGCCTACTGCGGGAAAATCTTCTACCTAGTCAGTCATATCTCATTCGAGACATGATCACACAAGTTCGTATCAAGTATAGCACTTAACTGATTCTTTCATACGTTTATCACATTTGGTTGTCCTCCAAGCTGAATGGGAACTTCAGGCAGTCGTTTTGAAGGCACTGCGAAGGCGGCTGTGACAAGGCATTAAATGACCAACAGAGGTGTTGATGTGCCGTTAAACAAAACTCAAACTCAAACAGATGGTTCAATATTTTTCAAGGCAAAATAAATTTCATCCTACACCCGAAAATAGATTCATACTGCCGGACATCATTTCAAATAATCTTATCGGAGGAAAAATATAAATCAATTACACCTAGTAACTCCAGTGGGTCTAAAACTGACGGTATGACGAAAGAAAGACAACTAAAGCAGTTAATTTGCTCAAGGGTGTATGTCTACAGTAGAAATTTCTATTGAATTTAAAGAGAACAGGATTTTAGAAAATAGTCATCCTGATATATGTTGTTTATACAGAAATGTAATAGATGTAATACTAGTGCAAATTTTCACTATTCGACGGACGTGTATTAGGCTAGAGTACTGAAATAGATAGATTGAAACCCAAGGGAAAACAGTAACCGATAAAAATATCCTTACTTTTACCATCTGAGCGACTTTTATTTGATCTCTTTGCATTCAATTGATAATCGAAGTAGACAAACTTAGACGCCGTCATAAGATGGAGATGACTTGTAATTTTATAATAACAAGTCAAATTGGTCCGGCCTTCCTAGAAGAGCGAAGCTTACCAGTGTAATGATGTATTCATAGCCGATAACGGCTACCTCTTTGGCTGGCCTAATGCTATAACTGTACGCTTCATCCATTAAATCCTTATGATCTAATATCAGCCTGTCTAAGCTCTATGGATATTACACCAATCAGGGAATCAATAATCATCTATGTCTCCTCGTTTTCTTTCCATTGTAATGTCGGATTTTTTACTGACAAACACTATTACGCCGACTGTTTGGAAGGGAGTTGCGCTTAACAAAAATCGAGCAGATGAGACATTAAATATTATCTGAACAATTGTATCTATGTTTGTTGGTTGAAGAAGGAACGTTTCATTTGACTTAAAATATACCGTATAAGCTCAAGCATCGTGCGAAATTTTATGATTGATCAGACTATTGTCCTCATCATTGTTGCCATTTGTACATTTCGGCCGTTGTACGCTCGGGCCGTCTTAAGATGCTAGGAATTTATAACCAAACCCTTAATTACGATCACTGGCGTATATCCTTCTCATTTCTTGTGTGAAGCATGTTTTGGTAGTCATGAGTTATCTCCCTTTATCCGGACTTCTCTAAGTTACTTGCTCACCACCGCTGTAGTCTGGTATTGTCTATATTCACTGGGTCATATAGACGTTGGTTAGTTCCAGTGACTTGACCCAAAAGAGCTGTGAGTTCAATACCAGGCTACAGCAGTGGTTAACAAGTAACTTAGAGAGTCCGGTTAGAGGGAGATAACTCATGATTAGCGAAAGAGGCTTCACGCAAGGAATGAGAATGATATACTCCAGTAATCGTAATAAATGGTTCGGTTCGAAATTCTTAGCACCTGAAAAAGTCCGGAGCGTACAGCTGCCGAAATGTCGTATGAATTGGAAACAAAGATAAGGACAATAGTCGGAATAATGTAAATAGTGAAAATACTACCTCATCTCAGAAATATAGACAAATACTTTATGATTGGTATTTAGCGAAAAAATAGGGATCACTCTATCTTTTGAAGAGGTTAAAAAGTAGACATGGACTAAAACAAAAATATTAGTATTCGCTAGAAGTTGGGGTAGAATTATACACAAGCTATATGAAAAAAGGGGTTGCACTATGCATTAATTCGGCTTATGTGGATGTGCGTTGTAGTGGATATCGGCTCAAAACGAGAAATCATTCAGATATGGGTTAAATAGCAAGACAGACTGGGTTCTATAGTCTTGGTTAAAGCCAGTCTATCGCAGAAAATAATGGCAATCTACTAAGGTAAACTCTTTTGCCCAGTCAGTTATGTTTCTTTCGAGACTTGATTGCCCAAGCATATATGACACTTAACTGACCTCTGATATACATAAATTTAGCTGGCTGAAATGGAAAATTCACATCTTTATTTTCACGAGTGTTCACGATACTGCTTTTCTGTGTAAGTTTCTAGAATATAATAGAACATCCTGTTTCAGAAGTTAAAATCAGAGAATAAAATACATCCTTGAGTATGATACGACCCCATTAGTCTGAAGCTAACAGGCGGAGCAAATTACATTCTTGATTACAACACAAACCAGTGTTTCTGAAGTAAAAAAAAACGGGAAAATATTACATCCCTGAGTATAAAACAGCCTCTGTTTGTGAGAAGCTAAAAAACAAGGTAATAAATTACATCATTGAATATAATATAACGCCGTGTTCCTGAATTAAAAACGGAAAATAAATTACATGACTGAGTTTAATAGGACGCTATGCTTTTGAAGTTGAAAAACAGGGAAAAATTACATCTTTGAATTTAATACAACACCGTTTCTGAATTAAAAAAAAAAAAACAGAGAATAGATTACGTTCTTGAATATAATACAACACCGTATTTCTGAAGTGAGAAACGGAGAATAAATTACATCATGCAGCATAATACGACGCCGTATTTCTGAAGCGAAAAACAGGGAATAAATTACATCCTTCAATATAATACAACACCGTCTTTCTTAAGTCAAATTGCATCCATGTGTATGAAACGACGCGGTTTCTCTGAGGCTAAAATACATTGAATATACTACACACCCGAAAATAATACATAACCGTATTTCTTAAGATGAAAACGGAGAATAAATTACATCAATAAGTATAATATGACACCGTGTGCTTGAAGGCAAAAACAGGGATCAAACTAAATCATTTACTATAATACGATCGCAGTTTTCTGAATCTAAAAATAGGGAAGAAATTACAACCTTGTGTAAAAAAAAAACCCAGTGTTTGTGAAGTCGAAAACGGGACTTTAATTACATCCTGGAGTGTAATGTGAAGTTAAAAAATCAATGAATATATTATACACTTTCCACGGGTCTCTAGTACAACACCGTATTTCTGAAGTTAAATAAGTAAAATAAATTACAACCTTGAGTATAAAACGATCCAGTGTTTTAGAAGTGAAACTCGTAGAATAAATTCATCCATGATTATAATACAACCTCATGATACTATAACTAAAAACGCGGAATAATTCACTTCCGTGAGTATTTTTTTTTTAATCATTTCACCCCGAGCAAAGCGGAAACGCCACTGTTGTGCAGGGGGCTACATAAATGTAGAAAGATTAATTAGAAAAGAGTGAGGAGTACAAACTAGTTAGAAAGGAACAATAGAAAGCTGAGAAAGCAGGTGCGATGACAGATACATAGGTGGAGAGAAAGGGAAGGTTATACAGGGGAGGGGAGAGAGCTAGAGTCCAATGGTTAATAGATGAGTATTGACTTTACATTTAAATTTCTAGAGGTTGTAGCCGTCAGGAAAGCAAGAATACGGGAGCGAGTTCCATAGGCGGGAAGTGCGAGAGAAGAAGCTGTAGGAGTAGAATTGTCGTCTGCATTTGGCTAACCTGACTGTGAATGGGTGGGACCCAGTTGCCAGTCTGGTTGCACGAGTAAACACCTGTTGAGGAGGCATCAGTGACTTAAGCTCGTCCGAGCAGAAGCCATGAAAGTATTTATAGAAGAGACAAAGGGAGGCCACATTTCGACGATGGGGAAGTGGCTGCAGTCGAGTCGCCAGATCAGTACCTATCACATTACAGACTCTCCTTTGGAGCTTGTCAAGAACACTGAGGAGAACGGCAGGGGCACCTGACCATAAATGGCAGCAGTACTCCATGCACGGACGGATGGTTGACTTGTATATATGTAGGATGGATTCAGGTGGAAAAAACATCCTGGATCGACATAGTGACCCAATCTTCTTAGCAGTAGATTTTGCTATGGATTCAATATAGTGGTTCCATTTGAGGTCTGACAGGGTAAGTCCGAGGAGGCGTAGTGTATTACTCTCAGGGAGAATCACTTGGTCCATGCTTATGGGAGGCAGAAGAGGTTGCCTGTAAGGGTTGACAGACAAGAGCTTGGTCTTAGATGAATTGAAGTTGACATAATACAATACAGTGATTCTGAATGTAAATACGGAGAATGAATTACATTCTTGAGTATATTACGTGTTTATGTTTTTGAAGTTAGAATCGGATAATAAATTACATCATTTAATATAATACGATCCAGTAAATCTTAAGTTAAAAACAGGAAATGAATTACTTTCTGGATTATAATAAAATACAGTGTTTTGTAAGTTAAAAACGGTTATTATTATATAATTGAGTATAATACGACCCAGATTTTCTGAAGTGTAAAACGAAGAATAAGTTATATTCTTGAGTATAAAACGTCCGAGTATTTTTGAAGTTAAAACCGGCTAATAAATTGCATCCTTGGGTATGAAATGAGTCAGTATTTTTAAAGTTAAAACATGACACGATTTATATGTTTGAGTATAATACTATCCGGTGTTTCTGAAGATAAAACCGACCGAATATTACACCCTTGATTATAATTCGACATCGGGATTCTGAAGTTAAAAACGAGGAATCACTAACAATGAGGTTTTTTTTTAATCATATCACCCCGAGCAAGGCGGTAACGCCACTGATGTGCAAGGGGCTACATAGGAGTGAAAAGATTGGAAAAGAGAAAACCGGAAACCGCATCCTAAACAGGAAACAAGGGATGAGCCTCTTCACCTGTTCAATAGACGTGGGTGGAGTGGGAACCGGGTGATAGCTTAGTCTATCTACTCCAATTGAAAAAAAAAGTGAGAAGATTGGAAAAGAGAAAACCGGAAACCGCATCCTAAACAGGAAACAAGGGATGAGCCTCTTCACCTGTTCAATAGACGTGGGTGGAGTGGGAACCGGGCGATAGTTTAGACTATCTACTCCAACTAAAAAAACAAGAAGTGAGAAGATTGGAAAAGAGAAAATCGGACACCGCATCCTAAACAGGAAACAAGGGATGAGCCTCTTCACCTGTTCAATAGACGTGGGTGGAGTGTGAAGACATTCTGTTTGGTATAATAGTTTAAGTTTATTACTCTTGCATGCAGACAAACATAATTACAACTCATGGCTTCTATAAGATGTAACACTTTATCTAAATTGGTTGGTCTAGCACTAGGCTAATGTTGGAGATTCTTCTAAGGCAGGCAGTCACGTGTTAACTCGAACCGTACCAGTCTAAATATATCTCCAAACTCTCACTCTCAAACTCAACTCTACTATCTGAAAACCCACTGACTCTTGCTTATATTGAGCCTCGAATCCAGCGGGGTTGGGTGTGGCACATTCTTGGTACAATAGCATTTCTAAATGACCAGTCAGGGACCTTCTTTTTGGTTGCCTGATCTACCTCGTCTTTTTCTCTCCTGTGTGAGTTTCTCTTACTACTGCTGGAGGGGCGTGGTACGTTTCTCCGACTTTTCCGAAACACCACCAGCACCTTCTACCTCATTGATCATCTGATCAAACCAGTATTCTCTCCTCTGTGAGTGCCTCTTTACACTGCCTGAGGGGCGTGATCTTGCTCAAATGGCCAAATCTAATTATCGCCCTAAAATTTCCTTCTTATCAAACTCGTGGTGTGTGGTCGTTTTTTACATCTTTGTTTTATCATTACAACCCCTCTGCCAATAAGTAACAAAAAAGAAATCAGTCTCTCGACCTGAGACGTTTTGAACTATCTAGGCTTTCTCGCTTTGTATACAACCGTCGTAAAAATGATCTTTCTTCGGTCGAAAGAAAACACCAGGTTTCTTTTATAATTACCAGCGTCGCAAAATTCCCTAAAAACAAAGCAACTTTATTTCTGAGAATTCCGTCTCTTTTTCTGACTAGAAATTGGCCTGTCCCTAAAGGTCATGAAATTCTTTCAAAAATTTCCATGCAAGGCAAAGATTCTTTTTCAATCAAATCATAGTCAGCAATGATCGTTAAGTTTTCACAATAACCGAGAGACCCACTTTTTTCGCTATAATGGCTGTCCTGCATTTGGTGACAATAAATCACACAGAGTTTTTTTTTATCTTTCTGACAGAATTTTGTAGCCAGCATCCAAGAGTCATAAAAAACTTTATCTCGTGTGGTTTTTCGTTTTCAATGACCGTAAATTTATTTATCTATTTTTCTTGGGTGGTCTTTTTAGAATATCATTTACCTTACTTTTAGCGGAAATATAAGAAAGAAAGAAAGAAAGAAAGAAAGAAAGAAAGAAAGAAAGAAAATATTAAATTATTATTCTTTTTCTTTTTCTTCACCCCATCCCGACATTAGAAATAGTGTTACAAAATTACATCCTTATGTATGACACGACCCAGCTTTTCCTAAGTTACAAAAGAGGTGTAAATTGCATTCCTTAGTATAATACGATCCAGTGATTCTGGATGTTAAATACAGAGAATACATGAAATTCTGAAGTATATTACGACCTCGTTTTTCTGAAGTTAAATAAGGATTGTAAATTATTTCCTTGAGTATAATAAAATCCACAGTTTCGGTACATAAAACGAAGAATATATGACATGATTTAGTATAATACGTCCTAGATTTTCTGGAGTTAAAAACGGAGAATAAATTATATTCTTGAGTATAATGCGACTCATTGTCAATGATAGTAAAAATGATCATAAAATTACATGGTTAAGAATCATACGTTCTAGTGTTTTTGAAGTGAAGAACAGAGAATAAATTATATCCTTAAATTATAATAAACCTAGCGTTTATGAAGTTTAAATCTGGGAATAAATTACCTCATATAATATAATGGCGTGTTTATGTAGTAATATACATGTAATAAATTACATCTTTGATTAAAATACTATCTCGTGATTCTGATGTTAAAAACGAGGAATAAATTACATCATTGAGTATATTACACCCTTGTTTATCTGAAGATAAATAAGGAGTACAAATTGCGTCCTTGAGTGTAATCCGACTCAGTGTTTTTGAAGGAAAAACAGATCATTCTTTCCTGCTTGATATGGCTGTATTATATTTTTATGTATTAATAAAGTGTGGAAATAAACAGAAATATTTATTTCATTAAGAGTGAAGAGAGAGAACTTCCTAAAAATCAAGAAAAATCAAAATATGAACAACCTTGTGAGTAAAACAATACTAACTGTATAAATTATTCTGATTCCCAAACAACAATTTTTGCCAACATATCAAATACCATTCTCAAACAATTATAATCAACAGATAACTATTTTGTACTTTATTATCTATTGTGCTGAGTTTATTTGTAATCTAGCTTTTTCAAATAGAATGTTTTTAAGAAGAGTAAGTTTCTGAAAATGTGTACTTCTGTATAATATGCCACTTATTTTACATTTAATTTCTAAAAAGGTGTACTTTTGTATAATACACCCCCTATTTTACCTTTCATTTATGAAAATGCGTACTTCTGTAGTATTTTCTCCCTATTTTACGTTAAATTTCCATTCAAAATTTCTCGCATTATGCACAATAACATATCATTATCCCCGGACAGACGTTGATCTTTCTCCATTCAGTTCCATGATTTGAGCGTTTATGGGTAGTCAATTTCACTGCAGACCTCAGGGGGAACTCATATATAAAACCTACTGCTAAAAATGCTGGAAAAATAGTCGACTCTTAGTAATGATTGAAGGAGTACCTGCCTCCTTCTTCCCTGTTTTATCGCATTGAAGCATCAGTTCACATACAATCACTGAAACAATTATAAAAAAATATTCACGATGTTTCGGCTGTTGTACGCTCCAACCTTTTTCACGCGATTAATATTTTGAAGTGAACCCTTTATTTCAATCACTAGGGTATATTATTCTTGTTTTATGAGTCATGCCACTTACTTTCTATTTGCTGAATTAATTCAGAATATCCATAAGTTAAAAAAACCTGTGACCATTTTTTAAAGGTCATCTCCTGCGAATTCTAAGAGGATTATCATGCTTTAGCTACTCCTTTGGGCCTAGGACAAAAATAAAAAGACAGGATTCATTTTTTTGTGTATATTCCCAAGATTTTCTCATTCATAAGTTTGATTTCATGTGAAAGACAAGGCTTTTGTTCGTAGTCACTCCGCACATTCTACTTTTCAAGTTATTGCTAGTAATATATAATACTTTACAAATAAGTAAGGGCAACAATTCCTTAATTAGCCAAACTCCAACTACATTTAAAATTATCTGGAAAACTCATAACAGTAGAAGTTTCATACCAAAACATATCTGCAAAGTGTACTTTCTTTTCCTTGATCTGTTTTCGATTTTCCATTATTCAATGTTGTTTATAAAAAAAAGAGAATTAAACAATGCTTAAAAATCTCCCGAAGGAAAAAAGAAAACACCATAATGTTTGACGTAAGTTTGCTCTGCTATATTGTAAGATGGCTCGACAGAAAAATTAATTTTTTTTTTAAAAAAGCGTATCAATAAGAAAGAACAAACACGACGTCCCTTTGCGAATAGTGTTCGTAAGATTTTAAGAACACTAGGACATTAATTGGTGATTAAAAGACAAAGTAAACAAGCATTTAATTGGATCGTGCTGAGGAAAGTAAAAGGTGAAGAACAGAGCGTTTTACTTGTGAAAAAAAAGAAGCAATTTATGCGAAACTTTTGTTAATGTAACAGACGCAGTGGAGTAATAAATGGTGGTTTAAATTGAGGGCACAGAGAGTAAAGTTCGAATTCTAGTTGTGTTCACTACATTTAATTATGTGGTAATACATTTGGAAATGTTGTTGGAGCTAATTCTTGTTAGAATAAATATGAAAAAAAAATATTCTTGTCCTTTCTTGTCTTGAAGTTCGAACGCTTGTTTGTACCCCTTTTTATGTTAAGATTATTTTAACTTTGTGAACTTTTTTTTTACTCATTACTGTTGCTTTGTCTACTTTTGTCTCGCATTTGTTGTTTGCTTATATTAATTTTTTGTTCTGTTCATTTCTTTCTTTTATTATTGTTTATTGCAAACTTTATAAATTCTGTTTGTTGGATACTTTTACTGATTATTTACAATTATTCACTTGGCAATAAATACTAAAAAATAGCATGAAATTCATCATTTTTAAAAATACTGGGATGGCCTAATAATTTTTGCCGGTAGTGTATATAAAGTATATCAATATTAAGTTAGTATAAAATAGTGATAAAATAATAGTAATGAAAATCCAACATTAAACATAAAAAATAAAAAATAAAAACACCTAGTCTTTCAGTGGATCAATCGTGTGTCCGATGCTAGATAATTGGAATATTAATTAATTATCCATAGTTACAAATAAAAAAAAACAGGAACACAGGAGAGCAATGATCGGATACATCCTGAGAAAATATGGCGCATGAAGAAGAGTGAAATTAATAATAATCGGATAACATTTGGAAGTCGTTGGTTCCAGTCACTAGCAACAGCAGTAAAAAACACCTCCTTTCTCAAATTTATTAAACCGTACAGATGCTTGCTGGTATTTCTTTCTAGTCAATAAGATCGTTCACTTCCCGATTTCATCCGCCATGTTCTTGTCATGATGTCAGGTTGCTGCCATCGCATGTCTATATCACTTTTGTGTGTTAATACTATTCTTAGGCTGTCAAATGTTTGTCTCATTTCCTGTTGCTTTGTCTACTTTTAGCTTACATATATTGTTTGCTTCGTACTAATCTTTGCTTTGTTCCGTTCTTTCTTTTGTTATTGATTATTGCAAAGTTTGTCAGTTTTGTTTGTTGGTAATTTCTGCCAATTATATTTACCTATCTCGAAGTATTTACAACTGGAACGCACCATAAATACGTACACAGGAGTGACTCTTACCAATTCCCTTCGTATTCCATTAGTAAGGAGTAAGTTACATTCGGACAGCTTCTTCTCACGAATCGCTACTTTGTGGAATAGATTTCTGGAAGGAAGTTTTCCTAAATACTATAATCTTGACTTCTTCAAGTCTAGGATTAATCATTCTCTTTCCTGCACCACCCCATGAACATCACTTTTTCTTTCGCATATCCAACACCACACAGTAACCGACTACCTTTAATGGATCTTGGGTATTGTATTTAGAGAAAATACATAGTAGTAACTGTTGCACGTGACCGTGCACACATGTAAAGTACTGTATGCATGTATTGCACAGTTGTTAAAAAAGTGTAAGACAAACTTATTTTGCTGCGAAAAAAATTAGTAAGGTTCATAAAGAGTTAAACATTACAACGAATCGTGTACGGTCTCTCGTAGGTAAAAACTACGCGAGAAGACGAGACCACTGTGATCGCCAGCCGCAGAACTATTTTCAGTGCGCAGAACTACATTCAGTGTGTATGTGTCTTTTTTTTTTGTAAAATGGTGCAATATGCTTTATAATTTATATATTTTATGTTTTTTTTGTACTGTTTTTAACTTTTTAAAATATTTTCTGACGAGAAAATGTCTATTTTACGATTGAATACATTAAAATAACGA
Organism: Ascarosepion bandense; assembly: GCA_037127315.1. Classification (NCBI taxonomy): domain Eukaryota; kingdom Metazoa; phylum Mollusca; class Cephalopoda; order Sepiida; family Sepiidae; genus Ascarosepion; species Ascarosepion bandense. The sequence goes on along the minus strand of JBBBDQ010000763.1, from coordinate 135,585 downwards.
ATTTGTATGATTTTTGACTTTCCGCGGATTTCCACCATTTTCGTAATTTCCGCGATATTAAATTATATGCATACAGAAAAACCGCAAAAGGTCAACCGCGAAATGTCGAAGAAACACCGTATATATATATATATATATATATATATATATATATATATATATATATATATATTAATCATATCACCCCGAGCAAGGCGGTAACGCCACTGATGTGCAGGGGGCTACGTAAGAGTAAAAAGATTAGAAAAGAGAAGGCCGGAAACCACATCCTAAACAGAGAACAAGGGATGAGCCTCTACACCTGTTTAATAGACGAGGGTGGAGTGTGAACCGGGCGATAGTTTAGTCTATCTATATATATAGAGAGAGAGAGAAAGAAGGAGAAAGAAAGAAAGAAAGAGAGAGAGAGTGATAAAGATATTAAGAGAGAGAGAGAGAGAGAGAGAGAGAGAGAGAGAGAGAGAGAGAGTGTCAATGCAATTATGCTCCCGTTTTGCTTACTCGACAGTTTTAATAAAGAAATTTCTCAGATAACCTATATTACATTGCAGTATGCTTTTGACTTTCTCGCTATGGAAGACAAACCAGTTTATCGCACTGTGTTCTATGCAATACGAAACGTGGTTCGCTGGCGACAAATTTCCTTTTTCAGTGCAAATGTGACACGTTTTGTCCTAAGGTTCAACAGAGAAAGAATCGAAAGTAGTAGCCTTAAGCAGCCCTGAAGTTGCGGTATTATCCTCCACAAGACAATAACTCAATTCCGAATCTCATCAGCATTTAATGTACCTTCCAGAATAAAAAATACTCTGAAAATATCACATCTGCTTCTGAAGGCAGAAAGACGCGGGTCTTTGAGGAGGACCGAAAACTGCCATGGATTAGAAGATATATTCCTAGATATAAACAGTGGAATGAGAACAATTTACTACCACTGGTAAAATGCAGTTCAAAGTTCCCTGAAACTATCCTGATAGACACATCTAATGAAGGCGGGAAGGTCCAACGATCGAAACGGTATGATAGTATTAACAGAGGCCACATGTAAATAATGTAAATACAAGTGAGAGAGTTTATGCATGTTTCTAAATGCTTCGGTGTGCGTGGTATTAGGTATATTTGGAGGTCTAATGGCATAAAATATTTTTGAGTGACATTTTTCAAACGGTTATTTTTCAGGAATTAAGAGGCTAAAAACCACGCGTTTTCCTGTGTCAGGAGATTGAGTGCCTGCAACGGGATTTTTGACAATTCAATTTATTGCTGGTTTACAAGTGTTTTAATAATTTTTCTCTTGTTTTGCATTCATAAAGCATTTTAACAACTTTCGCTCTCGTGTCTTTGCTCAAAAAAGTGTAAGTTTAATTATCGGCCAATGGGAAGCCCAGAGTCAATCATAGAGCAAACATGAAAATAAATTAATATACGGTTTAATAATAAGCAGAGTGTCTACTGAAATGCTAGTGTGTGTGTATATATATATATATATATATATATATATATATATATATATATATATGGTCAATTGTCTTTAATTAAACAGTATAATTATAACTTTTAAAAATTCATGTGTATAATTTAGAACAATAGAAAGGAGGCGATAACATCAAAATGTCTACTACACAAAACCACTCATTCCATTGGTGAGAAGTAAGTTCCACTAGAACAGCGTTTCCCGCGAACCATTGCTCTGTGGAATCAACTACCGATCACTCTAATCTTAACCACTTCAAGTCTAGGGTTAATCGTTATCTGCCTCTGATAGCAGTCTAAACTATTTCTTATTGTAACCCTATACTTATAGTGGCCTGTGAGCCTTTTACAGGGTGAGCCTCATTCAAGAAACAATATTTTTACATTAGGTTGGCCAGAAAGTCCTGATTCACTTTGAAAGAGGAAAGAAAACAAGTTTTTTATGGAGCAACAGCAACATTAGGGTAGGTTAGTCAGAACGTTCTTACTCATTTGACTACTAACGTCTGATAAGGAGTGGGTATACTTAACACTCAAGAATATCAACTATGAACACGACCACAATACAGTCGCCGTATCTGGAAGATAAAACATTCCTATGGCTTTACATACATATACAAAACAATTTATATATTCAATTAAAAGTAAAATAAAATTAATCCTTGAAAATAGATAAAGTATAGCCGAAAGCGCTTGAATAAATAAAAGATTAAGACAAGTTTTACATAATTTATGATCTGAAAAGAAAAAAATATGATATCACATGAAAAATTATAATAAAACTTAACCATAGTACCTTGTCTGTCATTTCTAACAAAACTTGCATCTATGTGTAAAGAAAGGAATGCGTTTCTTTTTATTAATTCGGCAGATTTTTATGACGTAAACGTTATTTCTAGTGTATACTTGTATTTGATTAAATGCATTCTTTATTTATTAAACAGTATAATTATTTTCATCTAACGGCCTGAATATTTGAGAAAATTTTTTAGAGAAAAATGTATACTTTACTACAGGAATCAAACCTGCGTTCTCCGAGTGGAAATGCCGTTACATCTGACGTGCGTTAACCTCTCGGCTAAAGTACGTCGATCATAGAGCAAACATGAAAATAAATTAATATACGGTTTAATAATAAGCAGAGTGTCTACTGAAATGCTAGTGTGTGTGTATATATACATATATATATATATATATATATATATATATATATATATATATATGGTCAATTGTCTTTAATCAAGTGACTTGGCGTAGAGTAGAAGGTTTAATCGGGTCTGGAAGAAGGGAGGCACGCGTAGCTCGCCTTCTGTGTGTTCTGAATTCAACTGTCTGTTAAACTGCTCAGCTGACTGACGACTGACTTCTTCAACACCAAATGCTGACTTCAAGATCTACTGCTAAACTACCTGCTGCTGGTGTCTGACTTCACTTAAATAGGCGTCCTCATTTGACACCGGAGACTTTCACTGCATTTTGTTTATTTTTGTCTCGGGTGCTGACTTTTTTTTATCCTGATCGTCAAAACGACTTACAAAATAAGTCGATAATTTTCTTTTCATTTCTCGCTAATTAGGATAGCATCTTTCAATCATTCCTACTATCCAAGTATTGGTGCAGTGGATATCGACTCGAGACGAGAAACCGGAGAGTTGGCTACTAATTCATTGCATTCAATTACGCGCAAATACACTTGCGAAAGGTATTAATCCGTTACTTCTCCCTCTAGCTATGGGTTAAATATCAGGACAGATTGGGTTCTATAGCCTTGGGTACCAACTAGTCTACCGCAGAGAGTAATGACAACCTACCACAGAAAAAAAATCTTCTGCCCAGTCACTCATGTATCTTTCGAGATATCATCGCCCAAGCTTGCATTACGTGTGTCACTTGACTAACATTCTTATACCTTTCTTACTGTTACTTCTGGTTGTCCTCCAAGCTGAAGGAGAACTTCAGGCAGTCATTTTGAAGACACTGCGAAGGCTGTGACAAGCCTCTTGTACACATTCAATGAAGTTAACTTTTATGAGGTTTGTGGTGATACCGACCGAGCAAAAGCTATGGACCGGATGTTTGCACCCTCACAACTAAAAAGCAAATGAGCAAAAGTCGTCGGTGCGCAGATGGATTCGGGCAGATTTTCCGGTTTAAAACTAAAAATTAATTAAATATTAAATTTCCAGTTCGTGAGCCTACGCGAATTTTAATTATCGGCCAATGGGAAGCCCAGAGTCAAATACGGATATAAATCCCAAATGATCTGCTGCGATCCAAAAAGAAAATATAAAAAGCCGATACAGAAAGCATCACCAGACAGACCGACGCAGACCGACACACAGATTGACTCGAGCGAGAGGAGTGTAATTAGTATCCTCCTTGACCAAGTCAGGCGGCCTATCCTAGCCTTCCTTCTCTTATATTTCGCTGTCTCAAAACTACTTACTGACCTAAGGAGCGAATACATCAAAGATATTCCTCTCGGTCAACGCACCCACAACTACTCTCCTAAAGAATGCCGTCTCCACCATAGGTTATCATGAAATGGCTGATACGCTACAATAAGTGCACTGTATTCAAAGGATCCGTGAAAGAGATTAGAGGTCGCATTTCTTTTTAAATTAATAAATGTCTCCCACGAAAAAGTCTGAAAACATCTGGATTACACTTCACGTAAGTAATTTTACAGTAACCGTTCTTTATATGTTGTGTCACTTCGGAGCGTGGAATGTTATCGCTTACGACAACTTCCTGTACTCTTCATGTCTACGAGCTGTCATCCTTTCACGTATATTGTTATGCACATTGTTCGTTGTTTCCCTAAAAACCTACCTCCTTCAACGAGTCTTATGAATATTAAATCTTCCAAGTTGTCTACCGTCAACAGGTATTAGTCTGTCACCTCTTCCCCTAGGGCTAGGATTAGGGTTGAGTTAAATAACAGGACACATTGGGTTCTTTAGCTTTGGTTGGCAACCAGTATACAAGAAAAAGCAATGGCAACCTACCGCGGGAAAATCTTTTGCTCAGTCAGTCATGTCTTTCCGAGACATGATCGCCTAAGCCTGTATCATGTACGGCACTTAACTGACTGCCTGATCCTGTGTAGACGAGTAGTTCCTCTACACATTCTTTTAAATGCCATGTCCGTTCAGAACATAGGCAACCATGTTTGAAAACAGCTTCCTTTTTGTGATTATTTGTAATGAGTTCTTTGAAAAGATACTTGGACATTAGACAATTTATATTTAAACATTCATTGGAAACCAAGAAAAGGGTCAAAATGTTAAAAAAATCAAAATAAACAAAAACTGTTCAATAATTTTAAGTCAAACTTGTACAAAATCTAATCTAAACTTGTTTTATAAATGGAACTTTGTGTGTCTGTGTCTTCGTTACCTATAGACTCCAAAACGGCTGAACCGATTTTCTTGAAAATTTACACAGTTGTACTATAAGCGTCTGCGAGTGTTCTTAGCTAGGTTTTGTGTTCAGGTACCTCTGATAAATATCGAAAATCGATAATCGAAAAAAATCGGGTTATAGAAGGAGTGGAATATTTGCCATTGGTGTTCCCTACGGTTTGAAAAATAGAGCTTTCCTTCTTTTAGATCGGTATTCAGCCAGTGCTACAGAACCCAGACGTCTGTGGTAATTAATCCAATGTCGAGTGCTGATAGAAAAGGTTGATTCATGTCTTTCATTTTTTAAATGAATCTAACATATTTGACCGTAGTTTGAACTCGGTTCGCTCTTTCTAATTCCCCTGTCATCATAGTCTACATTAACCGTACATTCGTATCTCTTTTATATCTTTTATTTAGTTCAGAACGTTGTTTTTGTTTTCATATAGCCATCTCTTTATCACATTTTGTTTTCACACTATTTACTGCCCCATCTTTTGTCACAGTATCAACTTTTTCTATTCTAAACTCCCCCGGTCTATTGGACCGAAGAAATGTTTTTTTTTTCTTCAGCCCGACGCACGAAATCTCCAATATCGAGGTGGTTGATTTCGAACTTCTAAAAACAACGAAGCAGACAATTCTAAACAAAAACGAAACGAATCATACAAGAAGGCAGCAAAATAGAAACTACCCGAGCCAATAAATGTCCCTGCAAATTATTTCAGTATCGGATTTTCATACATCGGTTAACTTTTCATACTAAACAATACGCACTGGCCAATCAGTGCTATTGTCTAGAATAGCGTCTCTATCCTGAGAGAAGTGATCCACACGCCATGATTATCGATTCGCAATGTAAAATAAGCAGCTTGACAGTGCCGGAATTAAACGTGCTACCTCTGAGCCTGGCCCATGTAGATGTCTTCAGGCCAATCCACTGTCATTAAAAATAAAAAAAAATAATTATATCCATTTGTGGCTTAACACAGCAGCGCTTGTCAGTTTTGTCCGTTTGATAAGTGATATATTCTCGTGTGACTGTCAGTTAAAAATCAATAAAGTCATTATTCTCATTCATTTAGACGTTATATCTCGTAGGATGATTCACCACAGAAAAGTGCGTATCTGTCCGTCCGGAGAAGGTATGTTATTTCTTGTAATTCTTTCACTAAATATTGACCCAGTAGAAGAGCCACCAAGAATAAAGTGTTACTGAATAAAGTGTTACTGAATAAAGTCTCTATGTGAACGTAGGAGAAGGAGTATTATGTAAGGATACAGATTATGTGGACAGATCATGTAGGACTCTAGACTTGAAGCGGTTAAGTTTGTAGTTATCGGCGCAAGATCCGATCAGGTGTTGTTTTTTGTGCGTTATGACGAATACTAGGCCTACGGATGTGAATTGTAGTGCAATGGATATCGACACAGAACAACAAATCGGGGAGCCGAGTTCGATTCCTGTTGAATTCGTTGCATTCACGTACGCACAAATACCCTTGGGAAATGTATTAATCCGTCTATTCCACACAGTTATGGGTTAAATAACAGTACAGATTTGGTTCTATAGCCCTGGCTGGCAACCAGCCTACCGCAGAAAGCAATGGCAACTTACTGCGGGATAATCTTCTGCCCAGTCAGTCATATTTCTTTCGAGACATGATCGTCCAAAGCGTGTATTACGTAATGCACTTAACTGACTGAATCAGTCAGTTAAGTGATACACACTTGGGCGATCATGTCTCGAAAGAGACATGACTGACTGGGCAGAAGATTATCCCGCAGTAAGTTGCCATTGCTTTCTGCGGTAGACTGGTTGCCGGCCAAGGCTATAGAACCCAATCTGTCCTGCTATTTAACCCATAACTGCAAGGATGAGACGGATTAATACCTTTCCCAAGAGTATTTGCGCGTAAGTGAATACAATGGATTCAACTGGAATTCGAACTCGGTTTCTCGTTCCGAGCCGATATCCACTGTACCACAACGCACATCCGACTACTAGGCCTAAAAGTATTACTGAATAAGTTTGTTGAACGGACAGAAGAGGAGGAAGTCAAAATTGCATCTTATTAGGATATGTAAGATAGATAACGGTTGACTTAAGATTTGAGGGGAGATTAAAATTGTAGTTATCGGGGATGTGCATATTATGCGGATATTTAGGATAGATAACGTTTGATCCTAGCCTTGAAGAGGTTAAGATTGTAGCTATCGAGAATTCATCTTTTTAGGAGTCTGTTTTGTTCGATTTTGTTCACTTAAGGCAATGTGTAAGAGGAATATTGAATAAGGTTGTTGAATTGTCCTTAGGAGGATGGAATATACCCGTACATATTATCAGGTTACGTAGGATAGATAACGTTTGACACTAGCCTTGAAGACGTTAAGATTATATTATCGGGAAATCATCTTCTCGGAAGTCTGTTTTTATTCCTTATTGTTCACTTAAGGTAAGGTCTAAGAGGAATATCGAATACGGTTGTTGAATGGGCAAGGGTGCAAATGACAAAAAAATGAACATTGCTCATTGTAAGGCTAATGGTGGTTTGTCGCGCTCGAATTATGAAGCGTGTGGTTTTTTTGCGACAGAGGACGAATATGTTACAACGCTGCTCTGAAGAACTTGGCGAACGCTAGTCGAATGTGTTGGGAAAATGTAGGCTTACAAGGTAGGTTACGATCACCAAAAATGCATGAATTCTAACCGCTCCAAACAAAAAGCTACCTGTTTATAGTGCAATTGATCATCGGAAATGTATGAATTTTAACACCTTCAGAAAAAACTACCTGTGTATGATGCAATTGGTCCCCGAATATGCAAGACAAAATCTACCTGTGTAATGTTCATCGGAAATGCATGAATTTTAGCCCTTCAAAAAAAAAAAAACTACCTGTGTATAGTAAAATCAGTCACTGAAAATCCATTAATTTTAACACAACCAGACAATAACTTAGCTGTTCACAGTGTAACCCCCTTTTTTGCGTCAAAATATTCCAGTATATACGGTATGCAACGTGGGCACCTCGGCGTGGTGTAATGGTTAACAAGCTTGTCTTGCTAGAACGTATTACAACTTAGTGGTGAGTTCGATCCTAACTGGGTACCCGATACTTTCGGCCTTGTGCCACATTGAAGCAGCGCTTAGTAAATCAACTTTGACACCTCGAGGTAGTGTAATGGTTAGCAAGCTTGTCTCGCTAAAATCAATACAATTGAGTAGTGAGTTCGATCCTCACTGGGTGTCCCTTACTTTCAGCCTTGTGCCACATGTAAGCTACGCTTAGTAAATCACCATACGGTATGCAACGAATAAAGATATAGAACAATTTCGTTAGAAACAGAGAAAAAAGAACGGAACTGCTGCATGATATCCATCCTTTTGTACGACAATGAATGCTGGGTAATTTCCTCATGAAGATGAGAATCAAAGCGTAGGAAACTTGGTTCTACAGACGGATTGTGAAAAGAAAAACGTATACATCGAAGAAGTGCTAATAAATATGGCCAAAATACACTTATACTTACAATCAGAAAGAGAAAATTGAAAATTTTTAAACACTTTTGGAGGGTGGACTGCTTGGAAGATTTAATACGCATAAGACTCTTTGAAGGAAGGAAGATTTTAGAAAACAACGAACAATGTGCCTAATAATTTACGTGAATGAATGGCAGTTCATGGACATCGAGGGTTACTAAAGTTTTACCGTTGATTTGAGCTACAAAGAACAGAAATCTGTGGAGAGCGATGATATTCCACGTACTGAACGGATATGACATACAAAGGATGATTATGTGAGGTGCAATCAAGATGTTTACAGAAAATTTTCGCAGGAGACATTCATTAATTTCAAAGAAATTCAAAGTCTAATCTCTTTCACGGATTCTTTGAAATCAGTGAATTTATTGTAGCGGTTCAGACATTTCATGATAACCCCACGGAATTTATCTATATTGAAGTTGTACAAGACCCCTTGTCACAGCCCCTATTATCTTCGTAGTGTCTTTAAAACGACTGCCTGAGGTTCTCTTTAAGCTTGGAGGAAAATCAAAAGTAATAGCGAAAATGGTATGGAAAAGTCAGTTAAGTGCCATATGTGATACACACTTGGGCGATTGTGTCTCAAAAGAGATATACCTAATTGGTCAGAAGATTTTCCCGTAGTAAGTTGCGATTATTTCTGCGGTAGACTGGTTGCCAACCAAGGCTATAGAACTCAATCTGTTCTGCTATTTATTACATAGCTAGAGGAAGAATTGACGGATTCATACCTTTCCTAATAGTATTTGCGCTTAAGTGAATGACACGAATTAAATTTGAATTTGAACTCGGTACTCCGATATCTCGTTCCGACCCGATATCCACTGCAACACATAAGAGTGGGTAATGATTAGTTTTATGTCCGTCAACCTTAAATATTGGTTCTGTTTGTAGTTGAGTCTATAAGTACATGTGTTTATACTTAAAAATGCCCTGGATCCTTACGCGTTACGTCCAAACTACGGAAATTGGTTCTTCACGCGTGCCGCCGACGTGATATCTTCATTAATATATATTTGCAGATGTTGCTCTGTTGACAGTCTCGTCTTACGATATTATTGCAGCCATGATTGGTCTCATTATGACTGAAGCTATATTGAATCCGAATTCTAGGCTATTGAGACAGTAATTTTGGCCGCTTAGTATTATTGGTCCAAAACGGCCACAACAACTTATGAACGTGTACGTAGGGCTTTCTTAAGTCCAGTATACCAAAGTTGATCCCCTGCTCTCATCACTCCGTTAACTTCTTCGAGAAAATGTCTGCACCACCGTAAATGCGTCGTCGTGCTTATTATTCTTTATTTTACGTGTCTCCCTAGGGAAGCTCTCCACAAGTTCCTGTGCGTTTTAGCTCTTAATAAACTTTTTCTTTCTATTATTTCTTCTAAAACCTGTTCTGCCATCTATAGATGTCAAATAGCAATTTATGAAGAGACTCCCAAAAGGATGTTTCCCCGATCACTATAATCTTAACCTGTTCAAGTCTAGGGTTAATAGTTTTTCCCCTTCTTATCTATATAAACTAGATGTGCCTTGTGATTTAGTGGATATCGGCTCGGAACGAGAAATCGGAAAGCCGAATTCGAAATCCAGTTGAATTCATTGCATTCACATACATGGAAAAGGTATAAATCCGTCACTTCTCTTCCCAGCTATGGGTTGAATAGAAGGACAGTCTACCACAAAAAGTAATGGCAAACAGCTGCGGAAAAATATTCTGCTCAGTAAGTCATGTCTTTTTCGAGACGTGATCACCCAAGCGGGTATCACGTATGGCACATAACTAATTGACCCATATAAACCACTCCTTAAGATAATACTGTACCACGGTTAGCCCCCGAGTCTTGTACATGGTGAACTTTGGGGGGACGCTATTTTTGTTTGTGTTCTTGTAATACTGCCATTAAAAGGATATTCTACTTGAGTGCGAGCTCTTTTTTGAGGTAACGATTTTTCGCGTTTATACTATGTACTAGTGGTAAATATGTTTAATCTTTATACTTTGGTCTATATGTAAACATTGATCGTGTTTGTATTCGAATGTAGATAAATGTTAGTCGCGTTTGCACTTGTATCTGTTGTAGACCTTGTTTTAGCAAATAATCTGTATTTAGTTTGTGCTATGACAAAAATATTTACTTCGGTGACGGATGTGAAGACAGTTTTCATGAATTAAAATTATTATCCCAGATTCCTTTAATCTTGGAGACATCGAGAAGGTAAATTCAAAGTCTGCTCTTTTAAATTTGAGATAAGTTGCAACCAAGAAAACGTTTGAAAATGGTGAATGACGGTGAGGCAGAAGAGAAAATCTAATGTTGGAAAATTTCTATCACGTGTAGAAAACAAGGCTGGACTTCGTCAAAACCACTGATACGAAATCAGTTATGAATATTGATTATACCTGAAGAAGGTTTTGCTTGAAAAATGTCAGTTTACGATGAGGCAATATTTATCAACATGTTATGGATTGAATTTTGTAATCAAACTGAGTTGTAAAACGATAGAAAAGAAAAAGTATATATGAGATAGATAGTAGATAGATAGATAGATAGATACTTAGTTATGAACATAATATAGATAGGCAGATAGTCAAACAGACAACTATATATATTATATATATATATATATATATATATATATATAGCTAGATAGATACGAACACAATGAGGCAGAAATATATATATATATATATATATATATATATATATATGAACACAGTGAGAAAGATATATAGATGCATATGAACACAATGAGGAAGATAAATATTAACACATGGAGGTAAACAGATAGATATGAACATACGGAGATAAACGAGTAGATATGAACACAGTGAGGTAGATGGACAGATATGAACACAATGAGGTAGATAAATATGAACACAATGAGATAGACAAGTAGATATGAACATACTGAGATAAACAGGTAGATATGAGCACAATGATGTTGGTAGAAATGAACATAAGATAGATGGATATGAACATAAGGAGGTAGATAGATATGAACACAGTGATAAATATATAGATATAAATACAGTGAGGTAGTTAGTCAGTTAAGTGCCATACGTGATACACGCTTGGGCGATCCTGTCTCGAAAGAGACACGACTGACTGGGCAGAAGATTATCCCGCAGTAGTTTGCCATTGCTTTCTGCGGTAGACTGGTTGCCGACCAAGGCTATAGAACCCAGTCTGTCCTGTTATTTAACCCATAGCTGGAAGGAAGGAAGGGACGGATTAATACCTTTCCCAAGGGCATTTGCGCGTAAGTGAATACAATAGATTCAACTGGAATTCGAACTCGGCTCCCAGGTTTCTCGTTCCGAGCCGATATCCACTGTACCACAACGCACAAGGCACATATAGTTTATATAGATAAGAAGGGGAAAAACTATTAACCCTAGACTTGAACAGGTTAAGATTATAGTGATCTGGGAAACATCCTTTTGGGAGTCTGTTCATAAATTGCTATGTGACATCTATAGATGGCAGAACAGATTTTATAAGAAATAATAGAAGGTGAGGTCGTATTTGTCTATATTTCTGAGATGAGGTATTATTTACACTATTTTCATTATTCGGATTATTGCCCTAATTTTGATAGCCATTTGTACGGCGTTTCAGTCTTTATACGCCTCGGCCTTCTTCAGGTGCTAGAAATTTCGAACCGAACCTTTTATTACGATCACTGAGGTATGCCATTTTCATTCCTTTAGCGAAGTCTCTTTTGGTTGTCATAAACTATCTCTCTTTAACCGGACTCTCGAAGTTACTTGTTCCCTACTGCTGTAAGCTGGTATTGAACACAACTCTTTTGGTCAAGTCACTGAGCATATATATTCATTCGGCCATGTGTCCCAGAAATTCAGTTGTTCCTGAACTTAAGGACACATGACCTATTAGATATAGACGTTGGTTAGTTCCAGAGACTTGATCGAAAGAGTTTTGAGTTCAATATCAGGATACAGAAGTGGTAAACGTTATCATAAAGGATCCACTTTTCAGCACAAGGGACTATTCTTTCAAGAAATGGGTTATTAGTATTATGCAGGAAAAGCATCGAGCACACTTCAAAACGCCTAAGTTTTTGCTTTTTATTGAGATCATGAGGAACCAAGCTATCGAGCTTTTCACTTTGCTAATGCTCTGCAAAAGGCGTGAGACTGTTGCAGTGCTGACAAAAAAAACGTATGAGACATTTCTCTGATACCTTGATGTGGGTTTTGCTCAACAACTGTTCATTGTCAAGTCTGCATAACCGTCCTCTACCTTCTTAAACTTCAAGGCTCTCATCGCCAGTACGGAATTTCTTGAAACACCTTTGTACTGTCAGATCACTTGTGGACCAATCTCTCCATGCTCTCTTGATATTGGCAGAAGTTTGGGAGGCACTGTGCAAAAAAAAGTAAGCGAAGATTATGTTTTTCATGTTCATAATTAAGAGCTTCCAAGGTTCAGGAATATTTCTGTCTGAAATTAAGTTAAAAATTATTAAAGAGCACACATTAATTATTATGTATACCACATAATATATATCATAAATACCGTTAAAATGGCTTTTCAAAATACAACACTTTGTGTGGAAATTAATTTTGTAATAACCTAATACATTAAGAGAAATATTGAAAAAACAAAAAAAAAAAAAGAAAGAAAATTTGGGAAAGAAAGAAAAAAAGTCACAATGTAAAGGATTACTGAAAAAAGACGACGAGCAAGAGAAAGAGAGACAAAGAAAAAGAGAAAGAGAGGATATGGAAAATAATAATAGCAAAATGAAGAAAAGATGGAAAAAGAACATTTTTTTCTTTTTCTTTTTCTTTTTCTCTTTCGTTTTTTATTTTCTTTTTCTTGTCGTATGGAAAGTTTTATCGGTGAAAACAGATTTCTGCAGTTCCGTTTTTTCTTTGTTTTTTTCTCCTCCTTTTTCATTTCTCTTTGTTGATTAGAAAGTTGTACCAGCGAAATAGATCACACATTATTTTTTTTCTTTCTTCTTTTCTTTTCGTCTTGCACAGAGGTTGTGTTGAATCTGTTTTCTTTTTGGTTTTTAAAATATTTTTTCCTTATCTCACTGTGATTTTCACTGTCAGTGTACCAAAGTTGATTCCTTTGAATCAAATCATTAATTCTAAAATCTCATTAGATTTCTACGGGATTTATGCATATAAAACGTTGCGATTATAGCTACCCGTCTGTTCAGTTTGAATTCTAAACTAAGTCTAATTTCGCACATCCAAACTTTTCGCGCCAGGGTTTTGCTATGTGACTTCTTACTTCCAAATATGGGTTTCTATCCGTGATGGCAAAAACAGGTAACTAACCTTGGTTTCGAAATTACCATGTTATCACGTGATCCAAGTGGGGAAGTATACCCAATTTATAAGATACACAATCTACTTACATGAATGCATATTGAAAACTGTTAATTTTAATATCTACATTTTTTTTAATGTATTGACTCTTTATTTAGAGTACTTTATTTCAGCAACGTAAAGGAAGAATTTTTACAATTGCCTCATTCCAAGTTCTGAACGAAGTAATTGTAAGGATTTTTCCTTTACGTTGCTGAAATAAATTCTGGATTTATATCCGTTTAATCATGTGTTGAATTTTCTTCTTAATATATTTGCTTTGGATAATATCCATTGAGTTTTATATTTTTTTCTAATTGATAATTTATATTAATTAGTTAAAATCTTTTCGGTCATACTCTCCCTCTACATCTTCACGGGTTGGCATTCTCTCTCTCATACTTATATATATATATATACTAAATATATACTCTCATACTTATATATATATATATACTAAAGGCCATAATTATTAGGCCATACTTATATATATATATATATATATATATACTATACTCATACTTATATATATACTATATATACTTATATATATATATACTTATATATATATATATATATATAGTATATATACTTATATATATATATATACTTATATATATATATATATATATATATATATATATTATATATATACTATACTCATACATATATATATATATACTCATACTTATATATATATATATACTATACTCATACTTATATATATATATATATATACTATACTCATACTTATATATATATATATATACTAAATATATACTCTCATACTTATATATATATATATATACTAAAGGCCATAATTATTAGGCCATCCCAAACTTTTAAAAGAATGACGTATTTCATACTATTTTAATATATATATTTTTTTAATCATTTCACCCCGAGCAAGGCAGAAACGCCACTGATGTGCAGAGGGCTACATAAATGTAAAAAGATTAATTAGAAAAGAGTGAGGAGTACAAACTAGTTAGAAAGGAACAATAGAAAGCTGAGAAAGCAGGTGCGATGACAGATACATAGGTGGAGAGAAAGGGAAGGTTATACAGGGGAGGGGAGAGAGCTAGAGTCCAGTGGTTAGTAGATGAGTATTGACTTTGCATTTAATTGCCAGATGAATAGAGAATGTTTTTTTTTGTTATTATTACTTTGCAAAATTTTACAAGGCAAGGAAGCAAAATGAACTCGTCCGAATCACCCTAAATTTTCTTTCTTCTCTTATTGATTAAACTGAAATATGGGTAATTATTAAATATTTATAAATTCATTTGATGCACATGTTATTGCGCAGTATTAAAAAAAGAGCCATACTATTTTCATTTACAATTATTCATTTGAAATTAATACTAAAAAAATAGTATGGAATACATCATTTTTTAAAACACTGAAGTGGCCTAATAATTATGTCCGGTAGTGTACATATATATATATATCGATAGGAAGGAAGATAAATAAAGGAAAGTTTTAAAATAAATAAAAGAAAAATAAAATCAAGTTTATATAAACAATCGCAGAGAAGGTAAATGTATAAAATAAGAAAAAGCAAAGAAAATAAAAAGAAATTTTAAAGAAAAAATCAAAATAACGAGAGAAAATAAAAAAGGAAAAAAATTTAAAGAAAGAATCAAAATAAGGAGAGAGAAAGCGCACGAGAGGAACAGGGAAATACGATAATAGAGTGAAGTTACAAGAGGCAATTAGTGACCCTATTGACGAGAAAAGTTTGACCGATTTTGTTCAGCTGAAAATATTTACAGATATTTAGAGTGCCGATCTAAATAACGTTACAACGATTTGTAAAGTAGCGACTTCGATTTTCTGTTCCAGCTGCCGTTCTCAAGCAAATATGGCGAAAGATTAGCCACAAGTTGAGTGTTGAGTTAATTAGATTGCCCGAAAGATTTCATCATTTTACAGTTGAATTTTCTGGATGTAACCGTAAGTTCTATGTTAATAACTTCTTCTTGCGCACTACTCACTTGTAGTTCTCTTCTGGCCTCTTACTTCCATTTTAACCTTGATCTTTACAAATCTAGACGCAATGTCGATCGTTATTTCTGTCTTCTTAATTCTTGTTCTTTAATTATTCTCTCTCCTTAATTATGTTTTTTCTTCTCATATTATTATAAGTCCTATGCTAACAGTTTCTTCTCTTGCTTGTGGAAGTCTCTTCCGGTTTCTTACTTTCCATGCAACTTGGATCTTGAAAAATTTAAATGCAATTTTTATTCTTTTATTGTCCTTCTTCATTTTTTTTAATCGTTTCACCCCAAGCAAGGCATTCCACTGCCACTATTGCGCTTGGGGTTACATAGGGGAAAGTAAATAGAAAGAGTGGTTAAATATAGGAAATGTCAGAAGGGGGGTGATAGGTAGTTGGGAGGAATGGGAAGAGTGTTTGAAAGAATGGAAGCGAGTTATTGTGTTAGGAGGTGTCTATTGACCTTACATTTAAACTCCTGGAGATTGTAGCCCTCGGGGAAGCAGTCATGTGGAAGGGAATTCCACTGTCGGGAAGTACGAGAAAAGAAACTGTTGGAGTAGAAGTTGCGGTTGCATTTTATCGGTTTCACTGTGAAAGGGTGGGATCTAGTTGCTAATCTAATATTTCGTGCAAATTCGAACCTAGGGGGCACCAGTGATTTAAGTTCATCGGAGCATAAGCCCTGGAAGTATTTATAAAAGAGACACAGGGAAGCCACATCGCGCCGGTGAGAGAGAGACTGCGGACGGTCTGTCAAGTCAGTATCGATCACATTACAGACCCTCCGCTGTACCTTGTCGAGAAGCCCAAGGTTCATGATAGTATTTCTAATATTCACTAATATTCAGTGATCTCTTGTATCCTAGTACTTTCTTGTCTTGCTTGAAGTGAAGTGATCAAAAACTACATATAAAAAGTCAAGGAAGACGAAAATCCTAGCCGACATAATATCAAAGATCGTAAAGTTCAACAATTTTATTACGAACTTTCACCAACTTCCTACCAATGTAGGCACAGAAAAAAAAAGTTTACGACAGATGAGGAAATTTATGCCAGAATTTGTAATCAGAGATCACAATTTGAACAACATAATGTACGCAGATAATACAGTATTGAGTGCAGACACGGAAAGGAAACTACAAGACCTCGTACAGAAGGTAACCGAAGAGAGTGACAAGGAAGGACTACAAATAAACTGCAAGAAAACCGAATGCATAGTCATCAGCAAAAAGAGCAGCCCAAAATGCCAAATACAGGTGGGGGATACTAAAATCAAGCAGATACAAAAATTCAACTACCTGGGAAGTGTTCTAACAGAAGACGGAAAGTGCTACACAGAGATCCGAAGGTGAATTGGCATGGCGAAGGACGCGTTCCCGAAGCTGAGTAAAGTATTAAGACACAGGAAACTTTCACTAGAAACAAAGAAAAGAATATTGGATTGCTATGTGATGTCAGTTCTTCAATATGGCAGTGAATGCTGGACAATATCATCAAAGATGAAGGAAAAATTCGAAGCAATTGAAATGTGGTTCTCCAGAAGGATTCTTGGGATATCATGAACCGAGCATGTGAGCAATGATGGGGTTTTGGAAAAGATGGAAACGAAAAGGAAACTAATATTGAGCATCAAGAAGAGACAACTATAGTTCCTGAGACATGTAATGAAGAAGGAGGGCTTGGAGAACCTGACACTAACAGGCCAGATAGAGGGAAAAAGAAACAGAAGGAAAACAACGGATCACATGTTTGAAGGGCCTGGCAGGTGGATGACAGACCGGGGTTGCGTGGTGTTACAGGAGAAGGCGTGCTAAGAGCCACCAGGGATAGGGTGATGTGGAAGGCCATGATCGCCTACGTCCTGAAAGGACAAGGCACATAGAAGAGTAGACATAGAAGAGTAAACTAAAACAGATGACAGTAAAGGACACGTAAATCCGTTGAGGTATATGAATAGCCAACGATAGAAAATAAGAATTACGAGCGATTGCTAAGAATACATGTACAGAACATGAGCGCAACGAGAAAGTTTTCAAGAACATAGGAATTAAATCTGGCTTCCCTCTGTCTATACACGTTTTTACTGGAACAGCTCCAATGAGCTTTTTCCCCTAGTGCACTAACCACATGAATTTAAGAATGTTACTAGATTGACAACTAAATCTTACTGTTTTACTATTGAACTAAATAGATATAATATAGCTAACGGTGGCAGAAAATTGATTGAAACTGAAATGCCAGGTCAGGACCAATAACACTGCAGACACTTTTTTGGATTTTATCAAGAACCTCTAGATATATAGCGGGAGAACCAGAAAGATTTGGTGTCAATATTTCTCAAAATAGCAGTTCTTTAAAAAAAGCTTGCTTAAATTTGGCTATTAAGGAGGACGTGACGATTATGCAAATCCTTTGATGTAGCATGGCCTATAGTAACTGTACTCTTTGTACGAAATGTTAGAGCTAAAGAAAGCAGCACATAAATATGTGCCATTGAAATCGTGATAGGCTTGCTACTATGGGACCAGCCGAGACGCTATTAAGTCGCACTGTAAAACGACTATATAAAAGGAGGCACTTCTTTTTTCTCCCTTTCCTTTGGGTAGCAAAACCAGTACGTGGCATTTTCAAGGCTAGCTGATATCATAACCCGAGTGTCTAAACTTTTCCACACATTGACGCACACACGGTCGAACACACACACACACACACACACACACACACACACAAAGAAAGAAAGAGATAGATAGATAGATAGATAGATAGATAGAGAGAGAGAGAGAGAGAGAGAGAGAGAGAGAGAGTTTCTAATAGCTAGATTTTAATGTCTTATTTCTTTATAGTCATTGTTGCATGCCTAGAAGTATATTTTATGTTTTGCTAATCATTTAATCAGTCAGTTAAGAGCTTTACGCTGTAGATGCTTGGGCGATCATATCTCATTCGATCCATGTTTGACGGCATGTTTTCCCGCAGTGGTTTTACTTTTATATCTGCAATAGACTTGTTGCCGACCAAGGTTATATAACTCAATGCATTGTGACAAATTCAACTGGAATACAAACTCGGCTCTCCGCTTTCTCGTTCTGATCAGAACGAGAAATCGAAGAGCCGACTTCCTATTCCAGTTGAATTCGTCGCATTCACTTACGCTCAATTACTCCTTGAGAAAGGTATTAATCAATCTCTTCTTCCTCCAGCTATGAGTTGAACAGCAGGAGACATTAAGTTCTATTGCATCATACCACACATTCTTTTATTAATCATATACAAAACATGAAAATATCGCTTTTTTCTTTTCACCTCTAGAAATGCCAAAGGTCTTTTTTGCTATGTTTTTTGTATATTAGGCAAAGTGTTTGAGTAATTACGCCACAAAAACTGTTAGACCATCTTGCTAATCTTGATATATTTTGGAATGATATTAGAAAAATCCAGAACTTATACTGACAGCAAAGCGCTTGATAAGGATAGAAAAATAATTCAGTAAATATACAAAAATAGAAACGGGTGTGAGACAAGAATGCGTCTTCTCACCGGACTTATTCAACCTAAAAAGTGAGGTGATTCTGGGAGGATTAGAAGTCATTATTGGCGGCCAAGGATGATATGAGGATGACTCAGTGTTGATAGCTTGGGTTATATCTCGAAAGAGATATGACTGACTTTGCAAAAGATTTTCTCGTAGTAGGTTGCCATTATTTCCTGCGGTTGACTGATTTTCAACCAAGCCTAAAGAACCTAATTTGTCCTGCTACTTAATCTATGGCTGGACGGAGAACAGACGGATTAATACTTTTCCAAACGGTATTTGTACGTAAGTGAATGCAACGAATTCAACTGGAATTCGAACTGGAATTCGAACTGGAATTCCGAGCCGATATCCACTGAACCTACAACGCCCATCCAGTTAGTCTAGTATTACGCTTAAATTTCAAAAGTCTATGTATCATAGCAAAGCGCTTATCTTAACAATTAACACGAAAGTATTTTTATAAAAAACAAGAAGAGACAACCTTACTGCGGTGGGAAAGTGACTGAACACGAGCCTACAGATCAATAATGCTGTTGATTTGTCTTAAGATTTTATCAAGGAGCACAAAGGTAAATAGCGGAAGCACCAGACCATATATGGAAGCAATATTCTAAGTATTGACGAATGGTAGATTTATGCATATACTAGCAGTATATCCTGGCGTTGCTCGGGTGTAATGAAAGCTTTAAAACGAATCCATGGTCCTGGTGCTCAGACTCAGTTTAAAGAATATTTGTGTAAAGTTTGGTGAGAATTGGATAAAATTTGTGGATTTGTATAAAGGACATACAGACAGATAAACACAAAACATCTTGCCTCATATATATATATATATATATATATATATATATTATCGATTTTCTGCACTATTATAAGAACTGCAACATTGAAACTTCTGAATATAGTTTCTTATGTCGTTGTCTATGAGTGTATCAAGTTTGATTAAAATCGGACCACTCCTTCTATAAACCGATTTTTTCTATTATCGATTTTCGATATTTATCGGGGGTACCTCGACACAAAACCTAGCTAAGAACACTTGCAGACGTTTATAGTACAACTGTAAATTTTCAAGAAAATCGGTTCAGCCGTTTCGGAGTCCTATAGGTAACGGACACACACACACACACACATACACACACAGAGACAAATTTCCATTTATAAATAAGTTTAGATAGATTCTGAAGAAAAAATGTCTCTCACGACCTGGTCTGAATATGCACTTATTAAGTAACAGTACGTTGCTTCTGTGACACGAAGTTTTATAATAGAGGGTAAGTCTCCCCCCAGAAACAGTAAACAATTTTAAACTCTGTCAAGTTCGGAATTGTAGATAAATAGAAGGAGGCCCATGATTGCCTCCACCCTGAAGAGAAAAAAAAATGAAAATATGAATTTGAATAGTTTGTCAAACTTGTTTTCATTACAATATGCTAAAAACATTTATAGTTTTGTTGTTGCTCATTAAACTTGGATATAATTATAATTTATAATTATAAGAAAATGATATATAATAATTATATATGATATATAATTATATACTATTATAATAATACAATTATGTTTTAAATGAATTCTTATTATCAGTTGTGATATGTTGTTTATTCTTAAATGTTGATTCAGTGTTCAAAAATTGAACACAAACGAACATAAATTGATCAACAAAGAATAATAATCTTTTTCTTTCATTTTCTTTTTGATGATTCGCTTGTATCGTTATCAGTTTTAATCGGGCTTCCGCTAGTGTACGGAGATGTTTCCAATTATTTATTTCTTAAAGCCATTTAATCAATTTATTTTTTTAAATAATCATTAAACTTAATTCAGTTTTTAAAATTAATCAGTTACCTTTAAGATACCGTTTCTTTATCGCTATTCATTATAAATTCTGTTGGTTTAAATATGTTAGATGTTTTTTTCACTTCCGGTCAGATAAAATGGCGGAAATTGAAATCTTTACAGCGAAATAGCCCTATTACTATTATTACTTTAATCAACCAGCGGTCGGTGAATGCAGAATACATTCTAATTCGAGTTTACTACTAATTTATTATCGTATGCAACAAATATGTTATTACATTTACTGAACAGAAGGAGAGTTTTATTCCTTGTTTCTTGTTTAGGATTAGGTTTCGGGTTCCTTCCAAAGTCTACTTCAATGATATACTTCTAATGTGTCTGCCTAAATGATGTTGATGTTGGAGTTCCAAAGTGGAAAGATCATCAGAACCACTGCCCTGAAAATATTTATAGAATCGCTCGAGGTAACGATTTACTATTGTAGTTACACTTTATTTACTATTGTTGCTCAATATGAGTAGATAGATTCACCTATCGTCCGGATCATACTCCTCCCCAGTCTTTTAAACAGAGCAGAGGTTTATTCCTTGTCTTTTTTAAAATTAGGATTCGGTTTCTGATTCTTTCTAAAGTTTACATAATTTTATACTGCTAACTTCGCCTGAACTCTGAAATAATTTTACTAATCATTATTCATTCCTCAATAGAAGTATATAGATTCGCCTATCGCCTGGTTCACGCTCCTCACTGTTTCTTTAACAGGGGTTGAAGGTTCATCTCTTGTTTCCTGTTTATGATTTGGTTTCCAGTTACTTCTCCTAAATTCTTTTGAATTCTATTTTCTCTTTGTCTTAGTTGCATTACAATCATGCTTGTGATGAAATTAAAGAAAAGACAAAAGAAAACAAAATAAAAAAAATCTTGTAAAGTTGTAAAACACATTTAAATAAAAACGATGAAGCATTATAAAAAAATTCGAATTGTTAGAATGGCATGTGCAAACTGAATGTACTACTAATCTTTATTGAAATCCTTTTTAGCTGTGAACTTTACGGGTCCATATGTAAGTACCAGGCAGGGCATAACTCCGAAAGAGACAGTAAATTGGTGTCAATTTATTTTGTAAATCACTATAATGAAGGTTTACGTACCCTCTTCTGAACCTAAATATATATTCATACATATGAATATGCTAGTGGATTAGTAATAAACTCATACATCTTTCCAGACATATTTAAATACAATAGAAGAAAAGGCAGAGATCTCTACTTTGGCTTACACCTAGCCTATATCATGAGATACTGATCGTGATTGTGTCGGTCAGGTTCACTCGCTGACCTCTCCAGGGTGCAGGGCTGAGCGTTGGTGTTTGAATGCTTTGCACAGACAAGAGGGCACCAATCTATGTTAAAAGGGAATCATGAATGAGGCCGGTTTGGCTACAAATTTTGCAGTAATGTCAATGTCGACAGCCAACCGTCTTAATGGCATCAATCATAATTCTCTCTCTGGATTTGAAGACCACAAAGTAACATAGTTTTAAATTCGAAATAATTCAAAGAAGAATTTGCAACATTATTGGTCCGGACAATTTAAGTCACTTTCCAAAAGCCATAAAATCGTTACCTCGAGCGATTCTATAAATATTTTCTGGGCAGTGGTTCTGATGATCTTTCCACTTTGGAACTCCAACATCAAGAAGTTAAGAATTTTAATAGATTTGCTCCTACAGTCTCACATCTTTATTGTTTAAAGAACCGCAAGTTATATTCTAATGGTTTCTTCACGATCTATCTTCTGATGATATTTCTTTAAGCTTTTTAATTTCATATCAACTAAAATCCACAAAAAATTTAATAGCAACATACATTTTCACAGTGAGTCATATTCTTTTTATTGTCCTTTCTCCTATGTAAAGTTTTCCCAGTTTCGCAGGCATAAATTCATCCGATTGGAATTGGAACTGAATTCTCCGATTTCACACAGAAGTCGTAAATCTCCTGTACATCCAAGTTTACAGCATCTGGTATTCCCAAGTGGTCACCCATCGTGGTACTGACCAGGTTTGACACTCCGGGGATCGGTCTAGAACCAGTGTTTCAAAGTGAAGTGGCCGAAAGCCTGAAATACCATGGACTGAACATGTGAGTAACCAGTAATTAGGGAAAATTGCAATGTAAAGAAAGTTTATACTTAGAATCAGAAAAAAAAAAACGAACAATTGAACTTTCTTGTAGACATAATGTAAAAAGTGTTTTGTGTAAAATTATCATCCACATCCACATCCTGATGGGGCACGACTAAAAAGAAGAAAAAGGAGGAGGAGGAGAAGAAGAAAAAGAGGAAGAAGGAAAAGGTAAGAAAAAGAAGAAAGAGGAGAAGGAGGAGAAGGAAAATAAAATGAAGAGCAAGAAGTGGAAGAAAGAAGATAAAAAGAAGTAGAAGGAAAGAAGAAAAAAGAAGATCGAGGAGGGAGATGAAAGTGAGAAGAAGAAGAATAGGGAGAGGAAGAAGAATCAAAAAGAGGAGAAGGAGGAGGAAAGAAGAAGAAAAAGGAGGAAGAAGAAGAGGAGAAGAAGAAGAAGAAGGAAAAGAGGAGGAGAAGAATAAGAATAAGAAGAGGAAGAGAAACAAGAAAGAGAAGGAGAAGAAAAAGAAAAAGGAAAGAAGACGACGAAGGAGAAGGAGGCGGAGGTGGAAAAGAAGAAGAAGAAGAAGAAGAAGGAGGAGGGGGAGGTGGCAAAGAAGAAGAAGAAGAAGAAGAAGAAGAAGAAGAAGAAGAAGAAGAAGAAATTTTTCCTAGCACATCTATTTTCTAGGTTGGTTAGCCAATCTCTGTAGGAGACTCTTGTACAGACACATTTAACCACTTGTGTTTTATACTACAACTATACTAATCAGACCTTTGTTAGGAAGAGAGCACATCATGTAAAAATCAGTAGTTTAAACAGCACCAGTATACTCAAACCTTCGGTCGTGATGGTTTGTAACATTGTGTTAGCACAACCATCGACGGCGCCCGAACAAATTTCTATAGCTAATTTCACTCAAAACCCTGGAATCAAACTGAGGTATGTTTTCATGAACTTTCCAAAGATACTGCACACTGAAATTGCCTGCAAAAGCCGATAATATCAAAAATTAACATATCGACCATGAGGTTCGAACGTGGGATTCATAATTAGAAAGCTAGCCTTCTACTCATTTAATAGTTGCTTACCTTAACATATATTTTTCAGAAAATGCCAAAGTCAGGAATTTGACTTCAAATGTCAAAATTTACACGCATTATTCTGTTTACAATATATATTTTTCTCGGTTGGGGTTATGCAATGATGCCCAAGTGGACAGTTCTTAAAACGTCCTAATAGTTTATTAAAATTTGTTGCTACAATTATACAGTCATTTTAGCGAATTATATATTTTCAAGCACTTCTTCATTCAGGCAGTAAAATTTCTATTCAAGACTTTTAAAGACGCGTCTGATGATTGTCTGTCAATGATATCACAGACGTTAAATGAAGCAAATTTAATAACAGTAACATCACGATTCTGCACAGCAACGAAAATGTGTCTAAGAAAAAAGCCGATGTTGCCAGGATATGTCTAAAATCTACAGGATCATTCTTATCTTAGATATCAATAAGATATCAATTAAAAATCTTCTCAGTAAGGCTAAAAAAGACATCTATCTATCTATCTTTCTGTCTATCTATCTATCTATCTATCTATCTATCTATCTATCTATCTTGTCTCTTTTATCTGTCTCTTTTATCTATCTATCTATCTATCTATCTATCTATCTATCTATCTATCTTGTCTCTTTTATCTATCTATCTATCTATCTATCTATCTATCTATCTATCTATCTTGTCTCTTTTATCTATCTATCTATCTATCTATCTATCTTGTCTCTTTTATCTATCTATCTATCTATCTATCTATCTATCTATCTATCTGTCTTGTCTCTTTTATCTATCTATCTATCTATCTATCTATCTATCTATCTGTCTGTCTCTTTTATCTATCTATCTATCTATCTATCTATCTATCTATCTATCTATCTATCTATCTTGTCTCTTTTATCTATCTATCTATCTATCTATCTATCTATCTATCTATCTTGTCTCTTTTATCTATCTATCTATCTATCTATCTATCTATCTATCTATCTATCTTGTCTCTTTTATCTGTCTCTTTTATCTATCTATCTATCTATCTATCTATCTATCTTGTCTCTTTTATCTATCTATCTATCTATCTATCTATCTATCTATCTATCTATCTTGTCTCTTTTATCTGTCTCTTTTATCTATCTATCTATCTATCTATCTATCTATCTATCTATCTATCTTGTCTCTTTTATCTATCTATCTATCTATCTATCTATCTATCTATCTATCTATCTATCTATCTTGTCTCTTTTATCTGTCTCTTTTATCTATCTATCTATCTATCTATCTATCTATCTATCTATCTTGTCTCTTTTATCTATCTATCTATCTATCTATCTATCTATCTATCTTTTATCTATCTATCTATCTATCTATCTTGTCTCTTTTATCTATCTATCTATCTATCTATCTATCTTGTCTCTTTTATCTGTCTCTTTTATCTATCTATCTATCTAT
Organism: Ascarosepion bandense; assembly: GCA_037127315.1. Lineage (NCBI taxonomy): Eukaryota > Metazoa > Mollusca > Cephalopoda > Sepiida > Sepiidae > Ascarosepion > Ascarosepion bandense. The sequence goes on along the minus strand of JBBBDQ010000763.1, from coordinate 109,842 downwards.
CTATCTATCTATCTATCTATCTCATTCAGCTCATTATCTATCTATCTATCTATCTATCTATCTATCTATCTATCTATCTATCTATCTATCTTGTCTCTTTTATCTCTATATCTATCTATCTATCTATCTATCTATCTATCTTGTCTCTTTTATCTGTCTCTTTTATCTATCTATCTATCTATCTATCTATCTATCTATCTTGTCTCTTTTATCTATCTATCTATCTATCTATCTATCTATCTATCTATCTATCTTGTCTCTTTTATCTGTCTCTTTTATCTATCTATCTATCTATCTATCTATCTATCTATCTATCTATCTATCTATCTTGTCCCTTTTATCTATCTATCTATCTATCTATCTATCTATCTATCTATCTATCTATCTCATTCAGCTCATTATCTATCTATCTATCTATCTATCTATCTATCTATCTCATTCAGTTCATTATCTATCTATCTATCTATCTATCTAAGTTTTGTCATATCTATCTATCTATCTATCTATCTATCTATCTATCTGAAATCTTGATTTTTATTTTTGTGTTGTTTGATTATCATTGGTTAAGTAAATTTTATGTGCATTTGTATTATCAACTAGCGTTTAATTACATAATTTATGTATGTAAATATATCATAATTCAAAGTTTTGTGAGGGAATTATTCGGGATAATTTGCCTTTTCTCCTGCTGTTTCTCAGTTTTTTTGTACTTATATGAATTTGCTTAATTTGAAATCTTTGTGTGTAAGTGATTATTTTGCTTGATAAATGTTGTATTATTTGTTTATTTTCTTTTGTTTTTCTAAAGTGGTGTAGAATTTGTTATTGGATAATTATTTTTGTTGTCTTAACCTCTTTAAGCGTGCTCATGTATATGCCTGCTTAAATGATTTTTACCATTTTGTCCTGACCTCTTCTTACCGTGTCATTATATCAGTCAGTTAAGTGCCATACGTGATACACGCTTGGGCGATTATGTCTCGAAAGAGACATGACTGACTGGGCAGAAGATTATCCTGCAGTAGGTTGCCATTGCTTTCTGCGGTAGACTGGTTGCCGACCAAGACTATAGAACCCAATCAGTCCTATTGTTTAACCCATAACTGGAGGGAAGAGACAGATTAATACCTTTCCCAAGGGTATTTGCGCGTAAGTGAATGCAGTAAATTCAGCTGGAATTCGAACTCGACTCCCCGATTTCTCGTTCCGAGCCGATATCCAATGCACCAAAACGCACGCCGGCTTAAAATTTAAAATTTTAAAATAGTATTTATTGCTCTAATACACGTGACACATACACCGGCTTAAAATTTAAAATAGTATTTATTGCTTTTATACACGTGACACATATCGGACCAATAAGAACTAATCCCAAATCAAAACATACCATTATTGTCTAAATATTTTCATTAATCTCTTGGTCATTTAAAAAGCTTTAATAAACGTGAAACATGATAGATTGAGATACATTTCATATTTGTTCTATTTTCTTTATTCTATAATCTTGTCGGATTCCGAACTAGATATTCAACTTACATATGTATATTTGTGTATGTGTGTATTTCTGTTAGTGTGTGGGTGGGTGTGTGCAACGGTGGATTTAAAAAATAAAATGTGTATTCGTTACTATAATATCTTGGTTGGTGTAAAATTTTGCCATCAATTGTTGTAAGATTGAAAAAAATGGGTATTGTTTTAAAATGTCAAATAAATCGCCCGGTTCACACTCCACCCACGTCTATTGAACAGGTTAAGAGGCTCATCCCTTGTTCCCTGTTTAGGATGTGGTTTCCGGTTTTCTCTTTTCTAATCTTTTCAATATTACGTAGCCCCCTGCACATCAGTGGCGTTACCGTCTTGCTCGGGGTGATACGATTAAAAAAAAAAAAGTGCAAAAATGCACGCGTGCGTCAAGAGTTTTTGTTATGACTAGCCGGGTCAGCGCCTGAAGCAAAATTGTACCGGAAGTCACAGCTGTAGTGATGGTTAGCTGACACGGATAGTCAGTGAGTTTGGAGTTGAATTTTGAGTAGTAATTGTGAGTTGGATTTCGGCAGAGAACAGTTAGGATTTCGACATTTGAAGAGAAAAAACGGCCTTTTGGCTGGTACATCTTGCATGCGTGTGCTAACAACCCAGACTAAACCTACACCACACGGCAAGTTACAGCATTGTTAAAGGGACAAGGATAAAATATGATGGTATATTTTATTTACATTTTGAAGTCATTGTGTTTGAAAAGTTTAATTTGTTATTTACCCCGTGAATTGTTAAGAGGTATATTTTCATCGACATTCATGAGATATGTATTTTTGGTAGTTTATTGTTGTCGACGAAGAAGCAGAAAAAGTTTGTTCCCGTCCATTATGATTAAAGAAGAATTTTATATTTATGAAGAAGTATATACCCGTAGAAATTGTCAAATTAACGTCGTCGCAGCATTGTTTTGCAGGAAAGTTAATAGACTCAGAAAGAGTACATAACAGGAAGAGGCACTGGGAACATTAGGTTATGGTAACATCAGTAAAAACAGATCACTATTGCTGTCCGATCTTATTCATAGTTCCGAATCAGATGCTATTATAAAAACGATAGCCCGAATTACCAGTGTAACCAACAGTTAAAGTAAGCTTCACTTTTATTAAAATCTAAAGATATTTCCATCTTTACTTTTATCGTATACATGATTCCTTAGGGTTTGAAACATTTCTACCATGAGCACGGAATTTCTTCAAATCGTATTTAAATAAACGTGTGTGAAGAAGTCTTCCTTCTTATGTCCATGACGTTGCCGAATCAGTGACCAGCTGGCTGATGCTCCAAGTTAGATTACTAAATCTACTTCAAAAATAGAAGATAACAGAGCCGAAAAGAGACAAATATTTGAAACCATTGCATCACCATTCATAACATCACCAAGGATTCATGACGCTGAAATTATAGCGGAAATACGCATTATCCGGGTAGTGTTATATTTCCTGACGAGAACGAGCGTAACAGTATGAAGTAAATTGGAAAGAATTAAAAAAGGTGGCTCGCAATGCAGCAGCTCCCATGAACTGCCGGACAGAGCCGGTGCAAGAATTTCGTGTCCACCACCCCAAATCTATGATACAGGTCCTCCACAGAACTACATCTTAAATTTCATAAGGTAGAATTCACATAAGATAAAAATCTTATTGTAACCTAATTATGTACAATAATGACTCATATGCAATATAGGTGAACAATTCAACTGGAAAAATTGAAAATAAATAAGATGTATACAATTACAAATAAGACATTTCAAAATAGATAATTCAATTTTCAAAAAATCAACAATGGTTTGTGGCAATATTTGGCCTCAACTTGAGATTTTTTCTCTTGAATAATTTTTAACACATTCAAGATTCTGAATAAACGAGTGAACCCGTGCGGTCAAAAATGACAACAACATATTTATATCGATATACTGTCTAAAATAACGCCAACATATATATTAATGTACCTAATATTGAATATGAATATATATATATATATATATATATATATATATATATATATATATATATATATACAAATTGTTGTAGGCACAAAATTTTATAATGGCAACAAATAAAGTCAATTTCATACTCACAGGCATTTATACCAGAGTCTTTCAATAAATAAAATGAATTTTTCGTTATAAGGACTTCTAATACATATAAAAGCTTAATTTTTTAAAAAGTTTTTCTCTTGTTTCTTTTTCAAAGGGATTTAATTTTTTTGCAGATTGAAAAATAAAAAAACTTTGAGAGTTTTGGAGATTAACAAAGATGGCCGAGCAAGAAGCATACCCCAGTATTGAACAGAGGTCAGTTATCAAGTTTTTGGTTGCTGAAGGGTACAAACCAGTTTAACTTCATTAGAGAAGGTTGGTTGGTTGGTTGGTTGATTCATTTAACCAGCATATCAACTTTCATTAGGTCATTTAACGCTGAAAAAAGGTTTTGATTTGTTTTATTTAGTTTATTGTTTTTGTTTGTTTATTGGTAACATTTTTCATTCAATAAAGTTTTGTTTGTAACATTTTTCATTCAATAAAGTTTTGTTTGTAACATTTTTCATTCAACAAAGCCTTGTTGGTAACATTTTTCATTGAATAAAGTTTTGTTGGTAACATTTTTCATTCATCAAAGCCTTGTTGGTAACATTTTTCATTGAATAAAGTTCTGTTGGTAACATTTTTCGTCCAGCAAGTTGATTGACCCTTCAACCACCGCTTACTAAATCCGTTTATTGTATAATGTGGAGAGCGTGGGCGTATTTTTTGTTATGTTTGTCAGATTTAGAGCTAGACATGACCAACCGATTGATTGGATCGGGTCTATCCAACCGCCCGTCTAGCTCAAGTCAGGGCCAAAGTGGTGAGTTCCAGGATCATGTCCTTATAATATCCTGGACATGATCATCTCAACCACCAGGATTCCGTTCTTAAGCATTACGGGTCGCCACCCACGGTCAACAGGTGGCCCCATTGAGTGACTTTTACCCTCTGAAGGGGGGCAGTTGGGATATTCTGAAGCCCCGCTAACAGGGCTCATAGGAGAATGTCAACTGTGTATAATGCCACATGTTTCAGCCAAAAAATGTCTACAAGTGGGTTAAATTGTTTAAAGAAGGACGGAGCAGTGTTGAGAATGAAGACAGGCCTGAGAGGCCTACAGAAGTGAGGTCTCCTGAGGTGATCGATTCAGTCAATGACCTCATTCAGTCTGACAGTAGGGTGACAGTGGATGACATTGCAAGGACTTTGAGCCTATCTGTTGGAACAGCACACAAAATTGTTCATGATGACCTTGCCTACTCGAAGGTCAGCTGCCGGTGGGTGCCAAACAGCAGCCCAAACGGTGCAGACCATCAACGAGCTAGGCTGGGAACTACTCCCTCATCCCCCTTACAATCCAAAACTTGACCCCTTCAGACTTTCACATGTTTGGTCCCTTGAAAGCGTTCACGAGAAGCACGAAGTTTGAAAGTGACGATGAAGTCAAAAGTGCTGTGAGCGATTGGCTGAGACATCAGTCCAAAGATTTTTACATGTGACACTGTTGGGAAACACGTTGAAAATAAAAAAGTAAGCTTCTATCTGTATTAGAAGTCCTTATACCGAAAAATCCACCTTATTTATTGAATGACCCTCGTAGATGATAGGATAACAATAGATATTATAAACAAATAAGAAATACGAAAAACGAACGACTGGTTACAATCTCTATTCCTCATCAAGGTTAACTGTAATTCTTTAAATTCAATTTTTCAATATTTAAAATATTAAAAGATGAAAATGAATCATGACGTAGTGGGAGAAAGATTATGGGGAGGGTACGGGCAGGTACTAAATAGTAAGAATATGGAGTGCGATAGTACATTCTCTCTGTTTGCAGAGAGATGGGGTCCTGGTCTTATCGACTCCAATGCCTGTAAATGCCTGTAAATGAAATGTCGAATGTGAACGAGACAACACAGAGTACTGGTCCACACCTAAATCATTTACGCAATTTCTGCTACTTATCAGGTGTTCAACAATAGCTGACCCAGAATTGTTCACAAGCTGACTCACATGAACATCCATGTTGAGAATTTTTAGTGGCAAATGCTGTTTTATCCTTCAATCCAACCTCGATGACGTCCTTCCTATGTAGTCATTACTACAACTACAAATAAATCTGTAAATAACAGAAGAGATATGGTGAGGAGGAAGTAAGTCCTTTTTCATAGACGGGAAAGCGGAACGAGTGCCAAGATGGACCCTAACTTGAGTAGAAAAATAACAAGAAGTAACTGCTCTAGAAATTTGTTTAGCCAGCTGCTCACTACGAGAAACAATATAAGGTAGCCTTAACTACACCGGGCATTTTTCCACAGTATACGGTTTATCATTTGAAAAGATCTTAAAAAACAATAACAATGTTTTTATTACAAATAAGGGAGATGGTTTCAACGCTAAATATGACAAGATAGCGATGGTTACAAAGCACTGCCCGGTGCTTCCAATCAGATCATTCTCTCATTAGAAAAGGGGATCGCTGTCGTACGCACTGGCCATGCTGTTAGGTGTTTTCTATCAGCGAGCGGGAAACATATTTATATTCATTTTCAACATAAAAATTTTCCTTGTCAAAATAAAGTTTATCAATTCTTTGTAATATAAAGTAAAAATCAATAAAATTTAATTTGCCTTGGGAGTGGGGAAGGACTGTGAATATCTTTTCTCTACGGCAAATAAAAGTAATCACTAATTAAGTCAAACGCGCAGCCTACAATAAAGGAGATGGCCTAGCATCGTTAATCATAATCAAAAGTCATTCTAAGCATTAGTCTTATTTAAATAAGGCTGCGACGTGTAAATTGTCAATATTTTATATTTTTATTTTCGGGCATTCGTTGTTTGTTTTAGATTTTCTCGAGTAGAGTAGGGTCAGTTGGACATTGTGAGAAAAAGAACGCAATGACGCACCAGATCTTTAGAAAGGGCATGCTGTACTGTTTGTCATTCTCGTCGGAAGATCCATTAGGAATATTTTATAGGGTTTGGGTGTCAATATGAGGACATAATGCCAAAAAGATGGGGTTTCAGTTATTTTTTGTTTGATTATAGTTAAAATGTTAATTTACTCAGATTTTGATGAAAAAGTTTTTTTTGTTTTTATTTTTTAGAAAACTCAACTCTTCTGGTTTTGTACTTTTGAAAAGTTCCTTTAAATTGCTTGTCTAGTAGTGTTTTGACCGAGTTTGTCTGAAACTGTTACAGTTTAAGAGAATGTGTTTAACTGTGAGGGTTACATTGCACATTGTGTATATTGGAGTGCCTTCTCTTTTTAGTAGGTGTGAGTGGATGATGCGAGTGTGACCAATGCAAAGTATGGGAAACAACAGTTCTTCCTTTCTGTTTCTTCTGTAACCTGCTGGCCAATCACCGATGATGACTTGTATATGAAGAAGCATTTGATATGCATTTATTGACCCCATGATATTCGCCATTTGTCAAATATGAATTTGTGTCACGGAGTTCGAATTCCATTTGAATTCGTTGCGTTCACTTACGCGCAAATACACTTGGGAAAAGTATTATTCAGTCTTTTCCCTCCAGCTATGTGTTAGATAATAGGACAGACTCGGCTCTATAGCATTAGTTGGCAACCAGTCTACCGAAGAAAGTAATGGCAACCTACTGCAGAAAAATGGACTGCGCAGTCAGTCCTGTCACATTTGAGACATGATCGCCCAAGCATGTATCACGTATGGCACTTAACTGACTGGTCTCCGCAGACTGAAACCCCTTGATTATTATGTGTGGAGTGCATTTGAGCAAGAGACCAACAGAACTTTTTGTAATACCAAAGATGAACTGAAGCAAAAATTATGGCAGCATTCACTAACTTAAACAAAGAGGACATCTAGAAGAGTTGCAGAAGATTCCAAAGTCGTATAAAGTCGTAGTTGAAGCCAATGGGGAATTCATTGAATAAACTTACTCTTTAGTATTTAAAGATATTTTTCTGTATTTTGGCAAATATATCTGTTAAAATGAGATGTTAGTGTTATTTTCATTTATACATAATTTAAGCATCAATTCATCAATCTTTATAAGTTCTAGAAGCTGAAAGTAAAAGGCTGTTGCTTACTAAGGTTATAATAGTTAGGCACAAGGCCAAAAGTATAGACATCGCAATGAGTATAGAAATCACAGCTTACTATCTATTAGACTATGATGGAGAGCTCAATTGGGATTTCTTAAGAAGAGTTTAGCAGCCATTAATCTATCAATATTTTGCAGGTTGTTTAAAACTAGTAAATCTTGGTTTATTGGGAATGAAATGAATAAAAATACCTTCACTTTCTTTTTTTCCTACATCATAAAACCACATTTTACATTTGATTTTAACATTTTAATATTTACAAAATATCTTGATTTGTTCATATATATATATTGCTTAAATACTTAGTTTTTGGTCATAATAAAATTAAAGCAGTACACAGCTGTTTAAAAATTTGTATATTTGTATTACGATTATTTCACACGCTTGAAAAGCCAGCTGCAGGCGTGAGTCTATAAGTTTCTGCATTCGGCGGCCGGGAGTAACGTCTCATAAACCCTGCACCTGGCTTTACTTGTGCTGGCATGAAACCGAATGCAAAGTCTATTCTGGTATCATACTTAAAGAATAAAAGATTCCTAATGAGGATCGAACTTACTTCTAATTTACACCACAATAGTGGTGTAAATTAGAAGTAAGTTCCACAATTACACCATAATGAGATCTCTATGCGTTATTAACTAACAGTAACTTAGTTTTGGGACGAGGTCAAGAGTATGTGGCACTCAGTGAGTATCGCAATTGCTTTTGATTTACATGGTGATATTTACACAATAATGAAGATCCCGGCTGTTATTTACTAGCGTATTTTACACAAGAATACATGCATTGTGATCCATGGATGTTTGTCTTTACTACAAGATGCAATAGATATCGGCTCGGAATGAGAAATGGGAGAGCCGAGTTCGAATTTCACTTGAATTGGTTGTATTCGCTTACGCACAAATACACTTGGGTAACGTATTAATCCATCTATTTTTCTTCCAGTTATGGGTTGAATAACAGGACAGTTTGTGTTCTATAGCCTTGGTTGGCAACCGGTCTACTGCAGAAAGAAACGGCAATCTACTATGGAAAAATCTAGTCAGTAATGAATCTATAGAGACATCAAGCATAGTACTTAACTAAATGACTAATGATCAACAGTTTCAGTTCGGTGAGCATTGCATTACAAAACAAAATGCTTTTATTAGTTCCAGGTTAAAATAGTCACAAAAGTAGTAATACTTGGAACCTGATGAGGGCTGAAGTTACTATTCATTTTTAAACTATTACAGAATGCAATGCAAGTAAATAGCTGTGTGTAATAAAAATAATTTCGCGCATCGAATAATGTCTAAGAGTAGAGGAATGGTTTCGGTTGGGATATCTTTTTTAAATTTGGTGTTAAATGTGATTAGGTTATTGTCCGTCACATTTCCAATTTCCGTCTATTGAAAATATAAATGTCTGACGTCTGCATAATTTGACAAGAATTTATAGTATAATGAAAAAGCAAAGATATTGATGTGAATACTTTAAGTAAAATTAGAAAATGGCTATTTGCTATCAGCTTAAATCACAAGCCAGAAGTATTATTTTTGTGCATGGTTATGTTTAGAACAGTAAAGCGGAATTTGATTTTTCTACACACACACACACACACACACACACACACACACACACACACACACACATATATATATGTAGTATCTTGATTGATAATCTCTTGACAAAGATGGACAACTATTTATTCAGAGACGATGTAAAATCAATCGATTGTGCTCTCACGGCATTCCAGTCGTCAACTCTTTCAATCGAGTCAGAATGAAAGAGATTCAGATGGCTGGAAGAATCGGACCCCCCTGTTCATTCGTAACTTCTAAGATAACGTTGATCGGGCTGTTTTTATCACAGACCCTTAGTAGTTTATCAATGTAGCTGGCTAACCAGCTACTTATTACATACATTTCCTATCTAAGTAGATAGACTGCTTGATGAGAAACCACACAAATAATAAATAACAAAAACAGATATGGAGATAGAAAATGTAAGTTATATTGAACAAAAATATACAAACTGGTTAATCGATTCAGGAATAGTAGGAATACTGTTAGTATGAATAAGTATGTACAGTCTTGTAGTGAAGAAGTATGTTCGGGTAAAGAGTCTATATCTACAACTCCAACTTAATATGCACCAACTTACTGACCAACTGACTCCTTACTAACTCTCTTTGACAGCCACACTATTTAGTTGTCCCTTTCATTAAGGGCAACATGTAACACATGGCCAGTTATGAGTGGGATTTCCGGGCTATATGGCCCGGCCAAAAAATACCTGTCTATTTTTCCCCAGTCGTGCTTCTACCCTTCGGTGGAACCACGACTGGGTTATTGCTTTCTGCTCGGAAGCAGAGAGCGCCCTCTGCCCGAAGGCATAGAGCTGACAGTGAGAGATGTAGTCGCAGCGAGCTGGCGACCACTACCGTTCTCTGTATAGGCAGGATTATATGCACACATCGGGCGAATGCATTCTTATGTGCAAAAAGGGGTGCTCCCCAACACTGCTCATATCTATCTATCTATCTATCTATCTATCTATCTATCTATCTATCTATCTATGTCTGCTCATATATCTAGGTAGCTAGCTTGATAATTAACTATCTAGCTACTGCATTCTATATATATATATATATATATATATATATATATATATATATATATATAGTATTAGGCCTCCGTTGTTCAAGGTTGACCATGGTAGCATCCTATTTGTCTGCTTGGCTAAAGCATCGGTGTCTGTGATTGTAGAAACCGATGCGGGAGTGACAGTCTTTGTTGCAGAGGCAGCATTTATGTTTTGTTTCTGGTCTGTCGGAGCTGTCATTTTGCATTCTACGAACCCGCCTCTCCATGGCGACTTGTGTTAGTTGCTCTTTCTTTGATTTAGGTTGTTGGGCCAGGGTTCCTCTCCATTTGAACCGGTTGACTGCTACGCTCTCCCATGATTCCGTGTTGACGCCCACAGCTTTCATATTGCGTTTTATGATGCCACGATACCGCAGTTGTGGCTGCCCAGTGGATCTTCTTCCAGAAACCAGCTCTCTATACAGGAGGTCTTTTGGAATGTAACCGTCTGACATGTGGTGGACATGTCCTAGTCAGCGGAGGCTGCGTTTTTTAAGGAGTGTGAACATAGTAGGCCTGACTGACTCGAGACAGGACCTCAGTGTTGGGCACCTTGTCTTGAAATGAGATTCCCAACATACGTCGGATACATCTCACGTGGAAGGTGTTCTGACGCCTCTTTTGCCTGGTGTACGTAGACAATGTCTCACTACCATATAGCAGTGTACTGATGACACAGGCGTTGTACACTGCCATGTTTTTCTTCACTGTCAGCTTGGAGTTTGTCCAAACACATATGGTGAGACGTGCAAGGGTTGTGTCTGGCTTCCCAATTCTTTTGTCTAGCTCTTTGTCCAGGGAAAGGTTGTCAGTGATGGTAGAGCCACGGTATGTAAACTGATGGACCACATCCAGCTCATAGTCATTGATGGAGATGACCGGTGGTTCTGCGGTACATTAACCTAGGACGCTTGTTTTCTTTAAGCCCAAAGTCTCTGCATGCCTGTGAGAAATGATCTAGCAGTGTTTGAAGTTCACGCTGGGTGTGGGATGCTAATGCCGTATCATCAGCAAACAGCATGTCTCTAAGGGCTTTTCGTACCTTAGTCTTGGCTCTGAGACGGGTGAGATTGAAAAGCCTGCCATCTAATCTCGTATGCAGGTAAATCCCTTCTCATGATGTGCCGAATGCGTACTTCAGAAGCAGCACGAAGAAGATTACGAAGAGAGTGGGAGCGAGGACACAGCCTTGTTTAACGCCACTGCAGACGTTGAATGGCTCCGAGGTGTTGCCGTTGAACTGCACAGTACCCCACATATTATTATGGAAAGACTCAATCAATCTCTGCAGCTTGGGTGGGCAGAACAATCTTGGACAGGATTCTGAAGAGGCCCTTTCTACTAACTAGGTCAAACACCTTGGTCAGATCGACGAAAGCGACGTACAGGGGCATCTGCTGTTCTCTTCACTTCTTCTGGAGTTGATGGAGCGAGAAGATCATGTCTACTGTTGATCGTTCTGATCGAAAGCCGTACTGCGACTCTGGGTAAATATGTTTAGCATGTTTTTGCAGACAAAACAAGATCGCCAGAACAAAGACTTTGCCCACAACACAAAGTAGAGAGATGCCTCTGTAATTGTTGCAGTCACTTCGCTCGCCTTTGTTCTTGTAGAGAGTGATGATCGTAGCGTTCTTCATATCCTACGATACAGCCCTTTCTTTCTGGCACTGGCAGAGGACTTCGCACAGAAGAAGCAGTAGGATAGTCTTGCAGTGCTTGATAAGATCAGAAGGAATTTTATCACTGCCTGGAGCTTGCTCTGTGGTCAAGCTGTCGATGGCCTCGCTGAGTTCCTCTATCGTCGACTCAGTGTCGAGCTCTTCCACTACATGTAGGCACTCAATGGTATCAAGAACTACAGTCATCACAGCATTCTGTTGAAAGTAGAAGTTAGAATAGTGCCCTACCTATCTCTCCATGTTGTCTTCTGTCTGTGATGACTACCCCAATGTTAGATTTGAGGGAAGCTGTCTTGTTCTGCATTGGTGCCATTGCTGTCTTTTTGCCATCAGACAATCCTCTGATATTTCCTGTGATTGTCTCAATTTTTTCACTGTCCAGTACTCATTGGCGCAGCGTCTGGCAGTCTGCTGAGCTTTGCTTCTGGCAGCCCGAAAGATCTGAAGGTTTCTCTTGTTGGGTGACCGCTTGTACTCCGCTAGTGCGGCGCATTTGTCTTTAATGACGGGAGTCATCTGGGTGTACTTTGACTCAAACCAGTCATGGGATTTCAAGGTCTTTCTCCCAAAGGTAGCTAAGGCAGTGCGGTGCATGGTGTCCTGTAAAGTAGCTCACTTATCTGTGGTAGTGTCCACGATTTTGGAGGTATATATATATATATTTTTTTTTTCTAATCATTTCACCCCGAGCAGGGCGGAAACGCCACTGATGTGCAGGGGGTTACATAAATGTAAATAGATTAATTAGAATAGAGTGAGGAGTACAAGTTAGTTAGAGAGAAAGTGAAGGTTATACAGGGGAGGAGAGAGAGCTAGAGGCCAGTGGTTAGTAGATGTGTATTAACTTTGCATTTAAATTTCTGGAGGTTGTAGCCGTCAGGAAAGCAAGAATACGGGAGTGAGTTCCACAGGCGGGAAGTGCGAGAGAGGAAGCTGCAGGATAGAATTGTCGTCTGCATTTGGCTAACCTGACTGTGAATGGGTGGGACCCAGTTGCCAGTCTGGTTGCACGGGTAAACACCTGTTGAGGAGGCATCAGTGACTTAAGCTCATCCGAGCAGAAGCCATGAAAATATTTATAGAAGAGACAGAGGGAGGCCACATTTCGACGATGGGAAAGTGGCTGCAGTCGAGTCGCCAGATCAGTACCTATCACATTACAGACTCTCCTTTGGAGCTTGTCAAGAACACTGAGGAGAACGGCAGGGACACCTGGCCATAAATGGCAGCAGTACTCCATGCACGGACGGATGGTTGACTTGTATATATGCAGGATGGATTCAGGTGGAAAAAACATCCTGGATCGACATAGTGACCCAACCTTCTTAGCAGTAGATTTTGCTATGGATTCAATATAGTGGTTCCATTTGAGGTCTGAGGACAGGGTAAGTCCGAGGAGGCGTAGTGTATTACTCTCCGGGAGAATCACCTGGTCCATGCTTATGGGAGGCAGAAGAGGTTGCCTGTAATGGTTAACAGACAAGAGCTTGGTCTTAGAGGAATTGAAGTTGGCAAGCCACTTCTTGCCCCAGTTCACCACAGAGTGTAGATCTCGCTCAAGGTCAGCAGCGAGATTATGTCTGTCCGCCACGACAGGTTTCTTACTGGAGCGATATATATATATATATATATATATATATATATATATATAACTGCAATAGGTAAATAGCTCTCTATATATATGTAGCTATTTACTTATTGCTGCTTAATCGTATCTGTCACTTTTAGTTTCTCATCTATCAATAAATCTATATATCTGTCAATTACAGTCAACTCATATATCCAGCTATCTAACATCTTAATTAACTATCTAGCTGTCTAGCTATTGCAACTTGTTCATATTTAGTCGGTTCATACCTATGTATGTATGTAAATATTTATTGCACTCTATTAATATCTATATATCTATTACATTCTGTTTATATATATCTAGCTAGCTATCCATCTAATTATCGAGTTATCTTGCTATTGTTGCAGTTTGTTTATATCTACTTAAGGTTGTTTATATCTATCTAGGATGCTCTTCGAAAAAGGAATTCAAATGAAAAAGAACATGTACCTATGTTTTATCTATTATGCGAAGGCGTTCGAAAAAATACGTTACAAAGATTTGATGAAGATGCTCAGCTGTCTTGACACATTTGGGAACGACAAAAGTGTAATCAAGAATCTCTACTGGCAGCAAACCGCCTTCAAATACACAGGTAACGAATTCAGCAGATATAAAAAAATAGAAAGGGGCGTAAGACAAGGATATGTCATTTCACCGGATCTATTCAACTTGTATAGCCTGACTATTCTGAGGACCTTAGCTTTTACGCCAGCAGTTGTAATCAGAGGCCACAATTTGGGCAACTTAAGGTACGCAGATGATACGGTGCTGATAGCAGACACAGAAAGGAAAATACAAGGCCTCCTAGAGAATGTATCTGAAGAGAGTGACAAGAAAGGACTACAAATAAACTGCAAGAAAACCGAATGCATGGTCATTAGCAAAACGAGCAGCCCAAAATGTTAAATACAGGTTGGGGATACTAAATCAAGCAGGTAAAAAAATTTAAATACCTGAGAAGTATTCTAACAAAGACGGAAAGTGCGACACAGAGATCGGTAGGCAAATTGGCATGGCGAAGGACGCATTTCAGAAGCTGATTAGAGTATTAAGAGACAGGAAAATTTCACTAGAAACAAAGAAGCGAGTACTGGATTGCTATGTGATGTCTCTTCTTCAATATGGTAGTGAATTCTGGCAACTGAAATATCATCGATGAAGAAGGAAAAACTTGGAGCAACAGAAATGTGGTTCTACAGGAGAATGATGTGGATATCATGGATCGAGCACGTGACCAATGATGTAGGTTAAAATCAAAGAGATGAACAAGATTGAACTTGTAATTTTCTTGCTAGAATGAAAGCATCCATGCCGGCGTTCACCCAGAAAGAGATCTGAGAGGCGCATTTTGATAAAGAAGATTAAAAACTTCCTTCCAAGGGACATCACGAAGGAAATCATGGAACCACACTCAATCTATACGTTGATAACAGAAATATATTCTGCTGGTTTGAGATTCTTGGCTGGTGAGAGAATGGAAAGAGATGTTTTCAGACAACACTTCGTTATTAGAGTTGCTAAGAGAACACAGTTGCATAGAACGACATGAGTCATGGATAAAGTTAAAGCGTGTCCTCTAGGGTTACTGGGTAAACGAGTGAGAAACTTCAGGGTTTGGATGCCATCAAGATCAGTGAGAGAGTGTTTAAGTCACTTGACACACTGGGATTAAATTTACCAAGCACAAATATATTTCTTAACGGATGTAGGGAAATGGCCTCGTCAGAAATATGATCTAGCCCACACCTGTCACGAGAGAAAGGTGAGCGGTAGAGTAAAGAAGAGATAACCGCAAGAATGATTTGGAGAGTTCCTTAGTCAGTGGGAGCCGTTCGAGGCCATAAACTCCCAAATCATACATGTGGACATTAGGATACCTCCTGAAGAGAGGAAAGTAACAGGGGATCAAGAAATCAGAGAAAGGGATTGAAGAGTGAAGATTAGTTTCACAGAGAGCTAGGATGTCCAGCGAATTTTCGAAGAGAAATGATTTCACACAGCAAAAGATGGTATGAATTCCATGAATGTTGGCGAAAGATATATAGAGGGATTTAGGTGGTGTTTGTTGTGATTTACTTTTGTATTTTTAGTTACTTATCGTCATGGGGTGTTACTTTTCTAAGGAGATACCTAAGATATTAGTAACGCACGGTCCTCAAATGTAACGTACGCAAAAGGAACTAGTACAGCCTGCAACATAGTAGGGCCTCAGGTTGCCCACTGAAGGTGCTTGCGTGGACACCTATCCATTTACAGAATGGCACTGCCAGAACCCCGATATTATTCGACTGTTGATCAGAGCAGCTTCTCTAGATAGACGCGAGGCAAGAGTTCAGGTTTCTAACTACCCGTCGTTAATCAGCAACCAGAAAACTGCCAGCCTGGTACTTTAAGTATAAAGAGACGTGGCTATCATTCACACATATTACAAAAATCACTCCTGACAGAACCACTATTATAGCCTCTGGCGAGGAAAGGAAGCGGGTAGTCTTGAATAAAGAGGAAACAATAATGATTTTCAACTCCTGTTCATGAGAAAGGGGTAAAGTTGGAATTGGACAATCAGAATCTATCTCAGTCAGTTAAGTGGCATACGTGATACACACTTGGGCGATCATGTCTCGAAAAGACATGACTGACTGGGCAGAAAATTTTCCCGCAGTAGGTTGCTATTTCTGTGTTAGACTTGTTGCTGACCAAGGCTATAGAACCCAATCTCTCCTGTTATTTAACCCATCACTAAAGTAAGGAGGAGGATTAATACTTTTCTCAAGCGTATTTGTGCGTAATTGAATGCAATGACTTCAACTGGAATTCGAACTCGGCTCCTCGATTTCTCATTCTGAGTCGATATCTACTACACCATAACGCACATTCTATCTAATCCTATTAAAAAGAATTAATAAGTTTAACTTAATCAAATTTGATATATTTATTACCCTAAATAAATAACGCTGGCAGAGCCATACCTCTGAAAAAATCTTTTAAAAAATCGGTTTCACTGCCAGTAATTTTTTCTAATGGTCAAGCAGAATAACTTATTTAGATAATTGAATCAGCTACCATCACAGCTATTTGCCCAAGTAATATTTGACTAACATTCTAATATATTAAACCGGGAGGTGAGCAGTGTAAGCCACGCGAGTTAAAATCTCATATCTCTTAGAACAAAAAAGAATTGCGTTTAGACAACCATTCAAACTCCCTCGTAATAAATAGGAAAAAGAAGGGCCATAAATTTGATTTTACGATCAGTCAGTTAGTCAGTTTAGGTGCCATACGTGATACACGGTTGGGTGATCATGTTTAGAAAGAGACATGACTAACCGGGCAGAAGATTATACCGCAGTAGGTTGCCATTACTTTCTGCGGTAGACTGGTTGCCAACCAAGGCTATAGAACCCAATATGTCCTGTTATTTAACCAATAACTGGAGAGAAGAGACGGATTAATACCTTTCCCAAGGGTATTTGCAAGTAAGTGAATGCAAGGAATTCAACTGGAATTCGAAATCGGCTCCCCGACTTTTCGTTCCGATTTTACCAGAACCACCCTAATTAAAAAAGAACATACTTCTTTAAGGAGAAAGTACTTGATTGCTTAATAATACCAATATTACCAACTATAAACAAACCTCAAAATATTATATAACATCGCCAACGTTTCTTGAATCCATTCTTAAAGAATCTAATATATCTTTATTTTAAACAAACGATATGTACGTAAGAACGTTCCCAAATAAACACTTGAAAAACTAACATAATGTCTACTAGACACACACACAATTACGAATATACGATATCATCTGATTCTTAAATAGACAAACAAGAATTTTTATCTATTGCATACATATAGCAATATTTAGTTTTTTTCTGATAGGCTTGAAGTCCATTAATTTCTTGAAAATTCGTATAGACGCATCATTTCTGATTAAATTCGAAAAGTCACAAATTATGCTAACATTGGTTTAAAGAGTCGAATGTACGTGATACATGATTGACTAATAAAATCAACATAATTTATTTATTTTCACCATATCTCATTTACACGGTGAAGTTTTAACAAATGTGAAACGTTTTAAATTGATAAAAGTTTTCTATTTATTCTTTAGCATATTATTCTGTCGAATTCTGATCCATATTTGGTCCTAATATATTATATCTGTCTATCAATCTATTTCAATCTGTCCATCTTATCTATCTGTCTATCAATCTATTTCAGTCTGTCCATATCTATCTATCTATCTATCTATCTATCTATCTATCTATCTATCTATCTATCTATCTCAGTTTGTTCATATCTATCTATCTATCTATCTATCTATCTATCTATCTATCTATCTATCTATCTATCTATCTAAGGATGAGATAACATTTTGAAACTCTTCATCAATTGCTTCTACTGCAAATTACCAATAATTTCTAGTTCATTCCGGACATTTCAAACGTCTCTCGAAATTGCTACACCAGGAAATTAAAAACAAAACCGATTTTTTTTTCAATTTATTATTGTTCTTAATAAGCCATTCCGTACACCGACCCTGCTCAAACATTTTTTCGAGTCTCCTATTTGTATACGACAGTGGTTCACTAGGTAAATGGTATGACATTTTTGCTGAATTACGATATGTAAATTTCACTTTATAATGCTCGATCTCTGATCTAAAACGGGACGGGATGATAATGAGAAAAATGTCAAATAAATGCTTTTTTATTATTAAGCTACAGTCTTCTTGATTAAATTACGCGTGTTACTTTTATGTTGATCTCTTTGCCTCTCCTTACACAAACATACACAACACACATTCGTGATTTTTCCCTTATAAAGGGTCTTGTTACTTTAAATCCTTTTCAATACAATACAAGATTTTCCCATTCGGAAAACAGTTGTGACGATGTGGCCCGAATAACACTTAAAAAACAAATAAAAATATTCAAGAGATTGAGAGACAGGCATAGAGAGAGAAACTGACAAACAGAGAGTAAAAAAACAACAACATGCGAATAAAGAAATTAGATATGCAAATTCATCCGTCTATGCATTGAATATTGCTGTCATATATAGTCAGGCACCCCTGCTGTTATCTCCGTGTTCTCGACAGGCTCCAAAGAAGAATCTGTAATGTGGTAGGTCCCGACGTGGTGGCTTGACTCTAGCCGCTTTCTCACCGGCGGGATTTGGCTTCCCTCTGTCTATTCTATAAGTATTTTCATGGCTTCTGCTCCGACGAACATAAGTCACTGGTGCCCATGTAATAATAATTTACTCGTGCAACCAGACTGGCAACAAGGTCCCATCCTTTTACAGTTAGATCTAGCAAATGCAGGCGACAGTTCTACTCCATCTGCTTTTTTTCTCGCACTTCTCGCCTGTAGAACTTCTTTCCATATTCTTGCTTTCCTGGCGGCTACAACCTCACGGAATTTAAATGCAATGTCAATACCCACCTCTTATCTATTTGATCCGTATGAACCTTTCTATTTAAGAAGATAATTGGAGTTTTAGGTCAATGTTTTTGTTTGGTAGCAATTTGTAGTTGTGTGCGAAACTACCTGCAGTGCAGACTGTTCTATGTTCAATTTTCTTAAATGGCATAACTTTGAGAAACTATTTCACAGAAAAAAAAAATTTAAGAAACTGATAATAAAATGAAATGATTCCAAAAAAGTCCAGTGATCAAAGCCGATTTCAAAATTGTATGATCTTGGATTATACTAACCCCCCCCCCCAACCCCCCCAACCCCCCCCCCCCCCAAAAAAAAAAACCCCCCCCCCCCCCCCAAAAAAAAAACAAACAAAAAAAACAAACAAACAAAACGAACAAAACAATATCCTATTCGTTTGAAATAAAATTACGTAAATTATGAACACTAAGCGCCCTAGAATTCCGGTTCTGGTCAAGCACAGATCGAATTTCTCTGATTGCAAAATTATTTTAGCTTTTCTTTCACTGAATAAGAATTTATTCGCATCAGCGATCAACTCCCTCGGAGGTAATTATTGAAAGAAAAAATTGTTCAAATGACTTTCCAATTATTTGATTTTTTTTCGTTCTGCGTAAGAGAAGTGAGCAAAGAAGTGGGTAAATGAAACAAAGAAAAACAAATATCTTTTCCCTTTTTTTCACAAAGAAATCAAAATGGCCGAACATTGACAAGACTTGCTTTTAAAGATTTTATTTTTGAACACTGATTATTTGAAGAGCGCTGTTATTGTTGTCTGTTTATTGTTTGTATAATTACGATTGCAACAATAGATAAATGAATTTGAACCTGGGTTAATTTCATTTTGAGATAGAGTTTTTAACTGTTGTGTTCGTTTGGTTTATCTGGCTTTATATGAGTTATCTATTAGAAGTGGCGCAAAAATCCCAATATATGCATAAAAGATGAATCAATGAAAACTTTTGTTTCGAAAGAAATGAAGGAAGAAAGGATCATATAAAAATGAATTAAAAAAATAAAGGACCAAATAAATGAGAGAATGAAGAAAATAAATGAAGAAAAAAATAAGAAAAAAATAGTAGGAAAAATAAATGAAGAAATGGAAAGAAGAAAACATGAAAGAAAAAAATAGATGAAAGGGAGTAAATGAGAAAAAAGAACAAAAGACGTAGGATAGATAAATAGATAAACGAAAACAAACAAATAAGAAAGAAAGAAAGAAAGAAAGAAAGAAAGAAAGAAACGAACAACTCCAGAAAGAAAGAAAAAAGAATGCAAAAAGAAGAAAGAACGTATAACGAAGGTGAATAAAATGGATTAAATAAAAAATGAAAAAAACAAATGTGAGAAACAAAGAAACATATATGAAGGAAGGAAGAAAGAAAGAAAGAAAGAAAGTAAGAAAGACAGAAAAGAAGAATTGAGAAATAAAAAATAAATAAACGAAAAACGTAACGAAATAATGAAAAATGAATTAATGTATGAAAGAGTGAAAACAAAGAAACAAAGAAAAAAGAAAGAATGAAAATATATTATGTAAAGAGAGGAATAAAGAAAAAAGAAAGAAAAAGAATAGGTAAAGCAAAATGGAAGATACAAATAAGGAGATGAAAATAGAAGAAAGAAATAAAGAAAGAAAAAATGAAAAAAGAAAAAATTTGAAAAAGAAAGTAAAAAGTGAATTGTAAGTTAAATAGATACTAAACTTCTTATACTATTTACATTATTCGGACTATTGTCCTCAGCTTTGTTGACATTTGTACGACGTTTCGGCTGTTGTACGCCCCAGCTTTCTTTAGGTGCAAGGAATTTCGAACTGAAACTTTTATTACGATCCCTGGTGTATATCATTCTCATTCCTTGCGCGAAGCGTCTTTTGGTAGTCATGAGTTATCTCCCTCCAACCCAACTCTAAGTTACTTGTTCACCACTGCTGTAACCGTTCAAAGAATGAGAATGATATACTCCAGTAATCGTAATAAAGCGTTCTGTTCGAAATTCCTAGCACCTGAAAGGGCTCGGAACGTCAGTCAGTCAGTTAAGTTCCATGCGCGATACACACTTGGGCGATCATGTCTCGAAAGAGACATGACTGACTGGGCAGAAGATTATCCCGCAGTAGGTTGCCATTGCTTTCTGCGGTAGAGTGGTTGCCGACCAAGGCTATAGAACCCAATCTGTCCTGTTATTTAACCCATAACTGGAAGGAATAGACGGATTAAATACCTTTCCCAAGGGTATTTGCGCATAAGTGAATGCAATGAATTCGGCTGGAATTCGGACTCGGCTGCCCGATTTCTCGTTCCGAGCCGATATCCACTGCGCCACAACGCACATCCTCGGAACGTACAGAGGCCAAAACATCGTAGAAATGGCAACAAAGATAAGGACAATTGTCCGAATAATTTAAATAATGTAATCGAAGTAGAGGGTTACATTAAGAGGCAGTTTATACAGATAAAAAAGGAACTCTAAACTTCAAAAACGTATTTTCGTTAATAGCATTTTTCCTTCAAAAACGTATTTTCGTTGATAACATTTTTCCTTCAAAAACGTATTTTCCTTGATAACATTTTTCCTTCAAAAACATATTCTCGTTGATAACATTTTTCCTTCAAAAACGTATTTTCCTTGATAACATTTTTCCTTCAAAAACATATTCTCGTTAATAGAATTTTTCCTTCAAAAACGTATTTTCGTTGATAACATTTTTCCTTCAAAAACATATTCTCGTTAATAGCATTTTTCCTTCAAAAACGTATTTTCGTTGATAACATTTTTCCTTCAAAAACGTATTAATTAATATTGTAGTTATCGGAAAAAATATTTCTGGAATCAGTTTCAAAGAGCAGGCGTTCGCAGGAAGAAGCCGTTCGAGTAGAAGTTATTTCTCATTGATGAAATACGGACGGAATATAGGTGGAATATGGAGGCTCCTAGCCGTGAAGGTTAGACCTGGAGGAACCAAGGAATATAGTTCATCCGAAATCTGAACACACATTGGAATAACAAAAAATGCCCTCCCAAAACAAAGCAAATTACTAAGAAATAGAAAATCTTCATTAGAAACAAAGAATGACAAACTGCTATGTAATGTTAATCGGCATATATGAGTGTGTAAATTCACGAATGCAGAGAAAACTCGAGGCAACAGAAATGTAGCTCTACAGATAGATGATGAGAACACCAGGGAGGCTGCATGAAAACAATGAGGGAATTTTACGTAAAGTACAAACAAAAGAACACTTATATTCAGAATTAGAAAGAGACACCTGAGAGTTTTGGGATGCTTGGAAAATCGGACATCCACAAAAAAAGTAAGTGGGAACAGAGGCAAGCAGTAGGTTACTAATCGGGCGAGTGATATTAGACAAATATTACTAAGAGTTACACGGGAATATGAGTTGTGCAGAGATATGAACGCCCACATCTTGAAGGGCACATAGGATCTCTTTACCTATACTAGGATTGATAAAAAAGAACTGTTTCTATAGTAATGAAGAAAAAGCACACAGTGTGAAGTCGCTTGGCAAAGATTGACATTGAAATCTGGAACGCATACACACTAAATTATAACATTCTTGCTCACTTCCGTTGTTTATAGCAATGTTTGGAAGGAAAATGTGTAGGGTGTGGTAGTCTTACTACATCACATAAGTTCCATCAGTAACCATGGCTTGTGCATCAACAACCACCATATTTCCCAATTTCCCCCTCAGACCTTTCCCTCTTTCTAAAAATCAGTTCCCACTGTTATGTGAATGATTTAAAGAGATCTAAGACATCCTAGAGAATGTGACGAGGTAGCTGCTTGCTATTCCAAAAAAAGAAGTTTCAGTAATGTTTTTCCTAATGGAAACAAGGCTTGATAAAGTGTATGTCTTCATAACAGGACTACTATCGAGTTTTTGCGTAAATATGTGATAATAGATGAGACATTGATTCACTACTTAATTCTGGAGTCAAATCGGCACTTAACTGAGTGGACAGTAGCAAGTGAAAGCCGTTCAAAGCAACAAAAGACGCAAACATCAGCAGGCAAGTTTTTCGCCTCCGTATTTTGTGATGCGCAATGTTCATCGATTACCTTGAGAAAGGAAGAACCATCAATGGTGAATATTATATAGTATTATTTGTGCGTTTGAAGGAAGAAATCGCTCAAAAACGGCCACAAATTAAGAAGAAAAAGTGACCAAGAAAACGCACTGTGTCACAAGTCGATCGCAACGATGGCAAAACTACATGAATTACACTACGAATTGCTTCCGCATCCACGCTATTCGCCAGATCTAGCTCCAAGCGACTACTGGCTGTTTGCAGACCTGAAAAGAATGCTTCAGTGAAAGAGATTTGGCTCCAATGAAGAAGTGATATCTGAATTTGAGGTGTATTTTGAGGCCAAAAATAAATCGTTCTACAAAAAACGGCATCGAATTGTTAGAGAAGCGTTGGAATCAATGTAACACCATAAAAGAAGACTATGTTGATGAATAAAATCGAATTTTGCCTAAAAGTTGTTGTTTTATTAGTTAGGCTCCGGATATTTTGTGTGATGTGTTATTTCAAAAAAGAAGTTCCAGCAATGTTTCTATAAACGGAAACAAGGCTGGATAAAGTGTATGGCTTCATAACGGAACTACTTCGAAGGGGATTAAATGTAAAATTGATATGCGTTGAAGTTTTCTTTTTCTTGTAGAACCAGAAGTGATAATTTTTAACCTGACCTCATCCGATGAGGACGATTCTTAATCTTCATTCTTTCATTTTTCTTTCTCTTTATTCTCATTCTCAATTTCAATCTTATTTTCTTCGTCTTTTTTCATTTTTCTTCTTTTTTTCTTTCTCATTCTTTCCACTCGGTAATATTTTTTATTAAATTTTACTCTTAATCTTTTTTTCTCTACCCCTTTAACCTAACCATAGAGACTTTTCATGTTTATTACACCGTCTTCATTATTTTCTATACTTCTGAGATAAGGTATTGTAATTATTTCCAATATTTGGATTGTTGTCCTCAACGACACATGGCCCAGTGGATAAACGCGTTGGTTATAGTTAGTAAATTGACCCAAAGAGTTGTGAGTTCAGTACTTCGTTACAGCAGTGGCGAACAAAGACTTCGAGTGTTGAGGTAAATGGAGATAACTATGACAGACGGAAGTGACATGACTTATGAATCGAAGCAATATACCCCAGTGATCGAGTAATTCCAGTAACCTGAAGAAGATCGGAGCGTACAACGGCTGAAACGTTGTGAATATAGCAATTAAAATAAGCCCGAATATTTTCATTATCATTAATTTATTTAGCGTTTTACTTTCTATTTAGTTCCGTTGGCTTCTGTTTTTCATCGTCTTTCATTCGTGTTTTTTGCTTTTTCCCCTCGGACTTTTTGTCTTCCTCGTCCTTTTTATTAATTTTTTTTCAATTATCTCCCAAACCTATTAGTTTTTTTTAGCTTCTTTTAAACAGTTTTTCTTTTTAACAGTTTTTCTTTTTAACAGTTTTTCTGCCCTTTTACCAATTCTTTCTCACTTCTGCCTTCTTTTTTATTGGCATTTTTTATTTTTTATTGACATTTTTTCTTTTTTTTATTTTTTTCCTAATTTTATGTCTTAACCTTTGAACTCCTTACATTTTTTTCTTTCTTTACTATGAACTCCCCCACTTTTTGTTATTAGTTTTCTCTTTATATTTACTTCTCCCGCAACTAATTTTTTTTACATTTGTCTCTGGTGTTACTTTTTTCTCTTTGCAAATTGATTTTTCTTTCACGCAAATTTTGACAACGCATTTTCCTCGCATTCCGCCATCTTCTTTTTTATTCTACTTTTCCTTATTTTTTAAAATCTTTCCCTTTCGTTATAAACATAATTACATTTTTCATTTCTATATAATCATCTCGCCGGTTTTTCATTTCTTTTTTTGTCTGACGAATTTCATGCGATTCCTCAACAACTATTATTTTCCAAGACACCACCATTTTATTGAATAGGGCGTTGCTTTCTAATTTTAACAAATTCTTCAGCTAAAACGAAGACAAGAACAATTAATAATTTGACGAATATTTAAAAACAGTCTTTATATTTTCTTATTTGTAAATGCGTGCCTTGGCCTGGTGGAATAATTTCGCTCTAATATTAAAAAAATATTATCAAAGTTGAAATGCAAAATCTAGAGCTTTTCTCCTGATTTTTTTTTTGAGCTTTTATAGATTAAAAAATATTCTCCATGAAAAAAATATTGATATTAGATCCTTTTTCAATATTTCTGTATCTCTATCGCGAACTTCCATGGAAAGTGCTCAGCCGAACAACATTCTTTGGTTCCACCATGTCTAACTTTAACAGCTAGGACCCACCATGCCGCTTACATAACAGCAAACTATCGCCGTTCCCTTTTTATTCCATTGATGTGAAGTTCTTTTCAAACACCTTCTTCCTACGAACCACTACCTTGTGTAACAGATTCTCAAGAAGATGTTCCCCGATCACTACAATCTTGGCCTTCTCAAGTCTAGACGTAACCGTTATTTTTTCGTCCTGTCCATTAAACTATCCTATAACGTAAACCCTACCTGAAGTGGCCTCCTGGCTATGTACAGGTTGAACCTTACTGTGAGAAAAAAATTAAGATTTTATATACCGGCATCACTTCGACAGCTTTTGAAGGCTGTAACTGCCTGGTTGTTAGTTTTGAGCGAGTAGTTTGGCTAAATTGTCACTCAATATATTTTCAAAAACACCGATATGTCACCATATTAGAATATGGTGACATATCGGTGTATACCCATTACGCTGCGTATGCTAAGCCGAAATGTAATAATTTAACGAGTAACGTGAAAGTTATAGGGCAATCATTATGATAAAAATCATCATCATCATCACTATCATTATCCACAAGTATGTTGAGGCCCGGTGGAGTATTGGATAGCGGCCCGGAGTGCCTAGTTCGAATTTCAATCGAATTAATAACATTCACTTACGTAGTAATAACCTTGGGAAAGGTATGAATCCATTTCTTCTCCCCCCAGCTAGCAAGACAGACTAGGCCCTAAAGCATTGATTTCCTACTAGTGTACCGCAGTATGAATTGACAACATACTGCAAGAAAATCGTTTTTTCACCTTATATCTGGGAAAAATTCTTGGGTCTTGGTTGGCATTTCCTTGAGAGGGATCCTCGTATATAAAAACAACCGGATGCGAGACCATCGACCCATATCTGTATCAGCCATCGACAGAGGTCCATGATCGTTAACTCACAGCACCGCGATCTGAGTACAGTAATGATTGACCGTGTGTGGGGTGGAAATACCAATGTTTTTTCTTGGTTGGAGTATGTGGATGATAAAATTATTTGAGCGTAAGTAACACTGTAAAAAAGAATGAATCCATAACTTCTCCTCTGATCTATGGTTTAAATAGTGGGGCAGACTGGGTTCTATAACCTTAGTTGGCAACCAGTTTCTTGTAGAAAGAAACAACAATCTACTTCGGAAATATCTTCGACCTAGCCAGTCATGAATTGAAAGATCACTCAAGTCATGTACGACACTTAAATGAATTACTGATATTTAAAAATATTGCTTACAGGTATACTATATTTGTAATTATAGTTCCACGGTAGGTTACATTTTAAACTATAGTTTAAGAGGATGCTATATTAAAAATATAGTTTTAAAGTATGCCGATTAAAAAAATTTTCGTCGTAAGGTATACTATATTTATCATTATAGTTCCACTGTATGCTATATTATAATCTATAGTTTAAGGGGATGCTATATTAAAAATGTAGTTTTAAAGTATGCCGATTAAAAAAATTTTCGTCGTAAGGTATACTATATTTATCATTATAGTTCCACTGTATGCTATATTATAATCTATAGTTTAAGGGGATGCTATATTAAAAATGTAGTTTTAAAGTATGCCGATTATATAAATCTAGTTGTAAAGTATCCTATATTTATTAGAGCATCAAATATCAGAAATTTATAAATATTTTCATGGTTTCTGCTTCAATGAGTTTAGCTCCATGGTGCCCACTCTGCCTGAATTTAGTCCAGCTACTAGACACTACGGGATGTGTGTTGTGGTACAGTGAATGAGAAACCGGGGAGACGAGTTCGAATTCCAGCTGAATCCATTGTATTCACTTACACGCAAATACCCTTGGGAAAGGTATTAATCCGTCTCTTCCTTCCAATTATGGGTTAAATAGCAGAACAGATTGGGTTTTATAGCCTTGGTCCACAACCAGTCTACCGCAGAAAGCAATGGCAACCTACTGCGGGATAATCTTCTGCCCAGTCAGTCATGTCTCTTTTGAGACATGATTGCCCAAGCGTGTATCGCGTATGGCACTAAACTGACTGACTAGACTAGCGACTAGGTCCCACTCTTTTACGGTGAAACCAATCAAATGTAAACCCAAATTCTAGTCTTCCAGCTTCTTTGCTCGCACTTCCCGCCTGTGGAATTCCATTCCGTATACTTGCTTCCCTGATAACTAAAATCTTCAAGAATTTAAATGCAAAGTCAATTGTCATTTCTCATCTCTTTGACTCGCATCCTTTCCCTAACAACCCTTGTATCATGTTCTCCTTCCTTTCTACTCTACTCTCATGCAGCCCTCTTCATACCAGTGTTCTCATCTTTCTCTTACCCATTCTCTGACACTCCCCTAACTTGTTACTCTTTCTCACCAATCACCTCTTACGTAATCCCATGCGTACCAGTGACAGTTCTGTCTTGCTTGGGGCGAAATGATTAGAAAAAATATGAATAAAAATGTGACCACTGAGGAAAACACCGTGAAACGACTGTAGGCTGTATGCTTCATGCTTGAATGTAATATTCAGTCTGTTGGATGTGAAACAATAAAAAAAGCTACCATAACGTTATTTTCCTGTAACATAAACAACATTTTCTTACTCTCCACCATTGATAACGATGACTTCTATCTATCTATCTATCTATCTATCTATCTATCTATCTATCTATCTATCAACACAGTCTGTGTGTTACAAAATCAACTCAGAAGAATTACTGAATCAGCTATATCATGATTCAGTTCGATTAATAAAAAGTTTGCAACATCACTTATAAATTAGATAGTGGTTAAAGATCTTAATAAAATTTGAATCACAAATCTTTATTTAATTTTCTTAGCATCGAAATAAAATCATCTTTAAATATAATTTGAATGATAAATATTCACAATTTACTTTAGATATACACGAATTAATTTTCTTGGCTACTGTACTCTCCAAGCTGACACTGAGTTGGGCCCCTTTTATCGACAAAGTTTACAATAAATACGTCTCTGCTTCCTGCTTTTTAGCTTGTTTGAAGTCGTGTAATGAAGTTCGTGTCGAACGGACATACTTACAAGTCATTTCCTACTAACTCGGGGGTCCGCAATCCTCTATTCTTGGACCTACACTTCATCAATAATCTTCCTGACGTCATGAGTTCCTAACTAGGTATTTATGCAGACGACACAAATATTTACTCTTGTCATAGTAGCAAATCCGACAGACCCGACAAAGTTAACCTGGCAACAGGTTTTGAAAAAGATCTTAAATTTATGATTAACCCTCTAGGGCCATTCGTATCATATTTGATACAGTATTTCCCTATAAGGAAACATTTGTTATTTCCCTATAAGGAAACATTTGGTATTCATTGCCTGAGCAGTCAGTACTGCTTTCATTTGAAATTTATAAAATATTTCTCTTTAAAATTTTTTCAGGAAAATATTTCTTTCAAGGCTTGTTTTCATACTGTATCAAATATGATACGAATGGCCCTAGAGGGTTAATAATATAATATGATTAAGGCTTCTACTTGTCATAAAGTGGGGGATCAGTTCTATATTGTTATGAAGTAATAAACAGATCCCCCACTAATATGATACGAATGGCCCTAGAGGGTTAACTGATGCAAAAACGTCTTGTAAATTTTAACGTATCCAAAACCAAACTACTTTCATTTAGTAATTACAGAGAATTTTTCTGTCTGTCATCAGAATGACTGATGCTAATTTCCAGGTGAGCAATATGAAATGGTATGACTATATCGAATCAATCGTTACATCTACGTCAAGAGAAAGTTGGTTTAGTGTGTCGTGCAAGAAAATTGTTTTCGCCAAAATCCATCTTGTACATTTCCAAATCTACCATTCGTTCGTGCATTGAATAATATCTGAGCTGGTGCCGTATATCTAGAGATTCTAGACAAAATTCAAAGGGTTAGGAATGTAATCGATCCTGACAGACATCACGTCTTCAGTCACTTTCTCACCGCCGTAACGTGGCATCCCTTTCTGCAAATATTTTTATGGCAGATATTTTGATGAGAGTTTTTTTCTGGTTCCCCGACTTCATGAATTTAAGAGTCGTACCAAATTGGCAATTAGGTTCCACTTTTATTCTGTTGAACTAACCAAAAGCAACAGCCACTTTTAGTGTAACACCTTACTTTCTCGCACTTCCTGCCTGGGACTGAAATGATTAAAAAAAAAACATACCATAACGTTCGTCTTTGTCAAATACTCAGGTCCTGTTTTCGTTTGAATCGAAAAAAAAAAACAACAAAAACAAAAAAAAAACGACTGGAAATAGTCCGACAAAGCCGAGCAAAGTACGTCATTCTTTTCTATGTACTATTTTTTATCTTTCTCTATATCTAAATTTTAAATATATTTTTAAAAATAAAAAAGTGTTTTTAAAATTTTTATTCCAGTTTTAATTGAAAGCTAAATGGTTAAATTTACTATTTCCAGTAAGCAAAATACTCTGGTGTATTTCAAACAGAAATTATATTGATTAGAATATAAAAGTTTTAGTTTTCTTTTTAATCTTTTAATTTTTCAGCCATTTTTAAGCGATCGACACATTTGTAAACAAAATCTAATTCTCGGTTTTAAAAATCTTTCAAAAAGAAAATATACAACTATGAGACGTTTTTTAAAACATTTCGCAAATTTAATGTTAAATTAATCTGATTTACACAAATATTATTTATTTATAGCATAAAATTTAAACTAAAACTATTTCTTAAACACAGAGTTCAACCTTCTGATCTATCTACCGTATGTGTCGATAGATTTCACATGCGAGATAAGTGCATGACGATCACAAGTGACACAAGTGACACAATTGTACAATTTATTCT
The DNA here is from genome assembly GCA_037127315.1 of Ascarosepion bandense. Taxonomy (NCBI): domain Eukaryota; kingdom Metazoa; phylum Mollusca; class Cephalopoda; order Sepiida; family Sepiidae; genus Ascarosepion; species Ascarosepion bandense. Next base: position 79,640 of record JBBBDQ010000763.1, on the reverse strand, counting down.
GTAAGAAGAAGAAAACCTGAAACACATGACCTTATAATTTATACACAGAAATTGCCATACAAAAATATAACTTCAAATACACACAAAAAATTAATAATCATATTGAAAAAAGAAGGCACGACGATTTGTAGTAAACTTTAAAATTTTCTGTTAGTAAATATAATCTTCGCTTAATAAGTTTTTAAACTAACCCCCAAAAATCTTTGAAGTATTTCAAAAATATTTTTGAAACTTTATCAATTACTATAATTAAAACAAATGAAAACAATTCTTTTAAAATGTCATCATAAATCGAAAAAAAAATCTTTTTCTTCAGATTATAATGTCCTTAATTTATATTATTTATTCAAGCAATTAAAAGCTTATGAAATTAAATAATCTCATAGTCATATTGCATTTTTATTTTATTTTTTGGAGCAGATTTTCGGAAATAAACGCAAAATATTAAAAAAAAAAGATTCTCTAATGCGTCCTGCGTTTGTAAAACCAATTATTGCAACAAAATTTAATTTCTTAGAACTTCATGAATTTACGTAGAGGTGTGTGTGGGGGGGTAACAGATGTAAAGCAAATAGCTTTTACCATAAATTAAAAAAATAATTTAAAAAGTAATTTAATTTATTTGTGAATAAGTACTGAAAGTTTCATTAAAATCCGGCAAATATTTATGATTGCAAGAATTTCCAAATGAATGTGTTTGTTACCGAAAAAAATTAAGTTTTCCATTGTGAACTCTTGTAACGATTTGGTTACCCGTTAACTAAAATCAAAACAAGATATTTTACCAAAATTTCGAACATGTTAGAAGGGATTAAATTCTTTTTTTTTAATAATTAAAAAAATACATTGATTTTTTCCTCTGAATAACAATTAAAACATTTTAATGGAAAAAGTTCCTTTTTATTAACTTTGAGCCCTTTTTATTCCTATTATGTTGTTTTTTCAGCGATTTAATGGAGGTACCTAAATCTTTCTTTCTTTCTTTCTTTCTTTCTTTCTTTCTTTCCTTCCTCTCCTTTCTCTCCTTCCTTTACTACTCTCATTTCGGTTGTTTTTACCCCCAACAAACTCAAACAAATAATTGTATTTTCCATAATGTTTAAGATCATCGATGAAGCGGATTTCAGTTCCTGAAATGGCCATAACATGTAAAATTTGAAATTATATATATATATATATATATATATATTTGTGAAAATTAATTAAAACAAAACGAATAATTTCTTTCCGTCGTCTCATGACGTTATTTTTCTTTTCCGATCGTATTTTCTTCTACGCTTTGGACTGATGGGTCCAATTTGTTTCTTTACTTTGGTGACACGACTGACAATTGAAAGGCCGACAACAACAATAACCACGAGCTCTCTGTAAGTCTTGCCAGTGTGTTTGTGCAGCGTTAAAAATTTCGTATGCATTCTTGGAGTAACGTTCATCGCAGACAAAGGCCGTAGGACAACAAATCGACAGTCGAGACAGTAGTGTCTAGGTGTGATAAAAATCTGATGCAATCACGGATCTTACACTATTTTTCAAAACCAAACAAATTTCATCATCCACCACAAAAACAGATTCATATTGCTGCATACCCCTGCAAATGATCTAACCCGAGGAAAAAAAAAACAAAAAAAAAAACAAAAACGAATGCACCCTGTAAATCCAGTGGGTCTAAAACGAACCGTGTGGTGGAAGAAAAGAAAGTTCAAAATAGTTGGTACAAAGCTATATATATAGTGACGTAAATTAATAAATATATATGTATGAGGAGGGTGTACGCTGCTTTTTGTATATATATATATATATATATATATATATATATATATATATAATAAATTCCCGAAAACTACATTCGTGTATGACCACTTCGGCGAGAAATATTTCGCTTCCTCAGCAACAATCAAAATCAAAACTTTATTGCTATTATGAGACAAAAATTCACATTCGGGAAGGTCACTCAAAATAATTCCATACACAAGAAGTTTACATTAAAAGGAAAAAGAAAATAAATAAGAAAAAATAAAGGGAGGGGAAGTTAAGAAAGAAAAAATTAAAAATTTGTCGTTTAGACATTGTTACGGAGGGGAGGGAAAAAAGGGAAAAAGAGACGGAGAAAAGGCGTTCAAGACTCGATTATAGAAGAAGTCTTTTAAATTACATCTGTATTAATAATCAAAATTTACATGTAACCGTGTCACAGGAATGGAAGTGATGGGAGGAAAAGAAAAAGAAAAATGGGGTGGACAGGCGAAGAGTTAAAGAGAAAAAGGCGAAAAAGGAAGAAGGGAAGAATCTTCATTCGCCATGGTAGCGAATACCGGCTTCAGAGAGCAAAAAGAAGGGATAGATATATAAAAAGGGAAAAGGAAAAGGAAAAATAGAGAAAAGAGATAACATTACGTAATATTCAGCACTTTTGTAATTGATATGAAAAAAATTTAAATGTAAATTTATACAGAGGAAGTCTTTGATTATTAGAAAAATAAATTTAGAATTTAAGATTCGTCGCAATCTAAAATTAATGGGCTCAAAAAATGTAAGGGTTAAAGAGTTGGTCTATATGTTCGTTACAGATAATACTGTAGTTTTGAAAAGAGGAAAAGAAGACTTCTATAACACGGGAATTAGTTTTGGATTACTATTAGGAAGGTTATTATAAATATTTAAAATTAAAAATACTTAAATTTAAAATTAACATTTAAAATTGAAAATTAAAAATTAAAAATGAAAAATCTAAAATTTAATATTCAAAAATTTAGATTTGTGGTGGTATTTACCTATGAATTCCTCACGTAAATTTAAAAGTAGGTTTTGTTTAGGATACTATACTTTAATTTTTTCAACTAAACATAGATTACATCGTAAAGGTTACTGGGGGTGCGGGCTGAGCCTATCAATTTCCAATAAACTATGGGCTTTAGTTCTTCCTTCATTTTCCAAAATCTTCGGGAAATGACTGTTTGAAATGTTAGACTGGGGGTTTGAAAAGGAGTGCTTATGTTGTTAACGTTGTTTAAATTCCCTCGTAGAAATACCTATAGAGGTTTGGTCATTTTTCTTGTTAGTTGGGAAGATTTGGACTTTGTAGATTGCCTGGGTAGAGCCACATTTGTCTTCCTATGGACTGTTGTTTACGGATCTACAATTACAAGAATTTAAAATTCTTGATTTTGTGTTAGGATTATTTTAACTTTTAAAATTTGATTGTTTTGCGAATTGATAATATTATCAATATTATGAGTGCAGGAGTAACACCCCCCAAAATTTGATTGTTATGTGAATTGATAATATTGTCAATATTATGAGTGTAGGAGTAACACCCCCCAAAATGTGATTGTTATGTGAATTTATAATATTGTCCAGATTATGACTGTAGTGGAAGAGATCTAGAAATAGATATACAATTATACGTTCTCGCGTCATGATTGCATTACATGCGATGAAAGAAAAAATAAGATAAAAAATCTAGAAATAGTTATACAATTATGCGTCCTCGTTACATGATTGCCTTGTATGAAATAAGATGAATAAAAGAAGATTAGAACAGGTCAAGAAAAAGATATACAATTATGCAAACTTGTGACATGATTGACTTGAATGAGATGAATAAAAAAAATGATGAAAAGAAGATATCAAGAAATTGATATAAATCATGCGACATCGTGACATGATTGCTTTGCATGAGATGAAAACAAGAAGATGAGTAGATCTAGAAATAGTTATACATATATGCTTCCTCGTGACAGGATTTCATTGTATGAAATGAAAAGAAAAAAAAAGAAGGTAAGAAGCAATCTAAAAATAGATATATACATATATGCGTCCTCGGGATATGATTGCCTTCCATGAGATGAAAAGCAAAAAAGAAGATTAGAGGAGATCTAGATATAGATATACATATATGCTTTTCCGTGTCATGATTGTTCTGCATGAGATAAAAATGAAAATGAATAGAAGAGGCGTTGTAGAAATAGATATAAAATTGTGCGTCCTGGTGACATGATTGCATTATATAACATGAAAAGATAAAAAAAAGAAGAGATCTAGAAATTGATCAACAATTATGTGCTGTCATGACAAGATTGTATTGCAAGAAGTGAAATAAAAACAAGGAGACAAAAAGTGATCTAGAAATTAATCAACAATTATGTGTCCTCGTGACATGATTGCTCTGCGTGTAATAAAAACAAAAAACAAAAAGAAAATGAAAATTGGCCTTGAAAAGATATATATTTATACCTCCTCGTGACATGGTTTCTTTGCATGAGATGAAAAGTAAAAAACAAGAAATTAAGAAATAGATATACAATTCTTTGTGACAAGATTGCTTTGCATAAGATGAAAATAAAAATAGGAGAGAAGAAAATATCGAGAAATAGATATATAATTATCGTTTCTCGTGTCAGAATTGCATTATATGGGATGAAAAGAAAAAAGAAGATGAGAAGAGATCTAAAAATAGAATTACATTAATGTGTCCTCGTGACATGATTACCTTGCATGAGATGAAAAGAAAAAAAAAGAATGTAAAAGGAGAACTAGAAATAGATATAAAAATATGCTTCCTGGTGACAAAATTGATTTAAATGAGATAAACAGATAAAAAGCAAATAAGAGGAGAGCTAGAAAGAGATCTACAAATATGCTTCTTCGTGACATGATTGCATTCACTGAGTTGAAAAGAAAAAATAATAAGAGGTAATCTTGAAATAGATTTACGTATATGCTTTCTCGTGACAGGATTGATTTGCATGAGATGAAAAGAAAAAAAGAATTTAAGAAGCGATGTAGAAATAGATATGCCATTATGAAACCTCGTGACATGATTGCTAAGCAGAAGAGAAAAAGAAAAAATGGAGATCAGAAACAATCTAGAAATAGATATTCGACGTCGTGACATGATTGCCTTGCATGAGATGAAAACGTATGATAAGAAGCAATCTAGAAATATAAATATATACAATTATGCACCCTCGTAATATGATTGCCTTTCATGAGATGAAAATATATGATAAAAAGCAATCTAGATATAGATATTCGACGTCGTGACATGATTGCCTTGCATGAGATGAAAAAGTATGATCAGAAGCAATCTAGAAATATAAATATATACAATTATGCGCCCTCGTAATATGATTGCCTTTCATGAGATGAAAATATATGATAAAAATCAATCTAGATATAGATATACAAGGATGCTTACTCGTGAGATGATTGCCCTGCATGATATGAAAAGAATAAGATAAGAAGATGTCGAGAATTAGATATACACATATGGTTCCTCGTGACAGGATTGTTTTGCATGTGATGAAAATAAAGAAGAGAAGATATCTAGAAATTGATACACAGTCATGAAACCTCGTGAAATGATTGCGTCGCATGAGATGAAAATTAAAAAAAGAAGATAAGAGAAGATGTAGAAAAAGACATACAATATTCTTCCTCTTGACAGGATTTCTTAGCTTGAGATGAAAATAAAAAAAGAAGATAAGAAGTGATGTAGAAAGAGATGTATAATTACGCGTCCTCGTGTCATGATGGCATTGCATTAGATGAAAAGAAAAAAAGATGATAAGAAATGATCTTGAAATAGATATACAATCATGCCTCCCGAGAACATGATTGCATTACATGGAATGAAAACAAAAAAGAAAACAAAGAAGAGATCTTGAAATTATTAAGAAATAATTCGACCTCGAGATAAAATTGCCTTGCATGTTATGAAAAGATAAAAAGAATTTAAGACGTGATCTGGAAATAGATATACAATTATGCGTCCTCGTGACATCATTGCCTTGCACGTTATGAAAAAATAAAAAAGTTAAGACGTGATCTGGAAATAGATATACAATTATGCGTCCTCGTGACATCATTGCCTTGCATGTAATGAAAAGATAAAAAGAATTTAAGACGTGATCTGGAAATAGATATACAATTATGCGTCCTCGTGACATCATTGCCTTGCATGTTATGAAAAGATAAAAAGAATTTAAGACGTGATCTGGAAATAGATATACAATTATGCGTCCTCGTGACATCATTGCCTTGCATGTAATGAAAATATAAAAAAGAATTTAAGACGTGATCTGGAAATAGATATACAATTATGCGTCCTCGTGACATCATTGCCTTGCATGTAATGAAAATATAAAAAAGAAGTTAAGACGTGATCTGGAAATAGGTATACAATTATGCGTCCTCGTGACATCATTGCCTTGCATGTTATGAAAATATAAAAAAGAATTTAAGACGTGATCTGGAAATAGATATACAATTATGCGTCCTCGTGACATCATTGCCTTGCATGTTATGAAAATATAAAAAAGAAGTTAAGACGTGATCTGGAAATAGATATACAATTATGCGTCCACGTATCATTATTGCAATACATCGGTTAAAAAGAAAATAATAATTTAATAAGGGATTCAAAAATAAATATGCAATTATGCGTCCTCGTGACATTATTACTTTGTATGTGATGAAAAAAAGAAGAGATCTAGAAATAGATATACATTTATGCGTCATTGTGATGTGAAAGAATTGCATATGAAGCAAAGAAAAAAATGATAAATTCAGATCTACAATAATGCGTCCGTTTGACATGATTTCCTTCCATGGGATGAAATGGCAAAAGTTGTTAATACAAAGATTTAGAAAATTGCGTACTCATGACATGTTTGCCTTGTAAGAGATAAAATAAAAAAAAGATGACAAGAAGAGATTTAGAAAGAGTTATAGAATTATGGATGTGCGTTGTGGTGCATTGGATATCGGCTCGGAACGAGAAATCGAAGAGCCGAGTTCGAATTCCAGCCGAATTCATTGCATTCACTTACGCGCAAATACCCTTGGGAAAGGTATTAATCCGTCTATTCCTTCCAGTTATGGGTTAAATGACAGGACAGATTGGGTTCTGTAGCCTTGGTCGGCAACCAGTCTACCGCAGAAAGCAATGGCAACATACTGTGGGATAGTCTTCTGCCCAGTCAGTCATGTCTCTTTCGAGACATGATCGCCCAAGCGTGTATCACGTATGGCACTTAACTGACTAACTATAGAATTATGTGCCGTGCTGATAAGATTGCCTTGCAAGTGGTTGAACGTATAAAAAGCGATCTAGAAATAGGTAAACAATTATGCATACTCGTGACATGAGGGCCTTGAATGTGATATAAAGAAAAAAGATGAGAAAAGATCACGAAAAATATATAAGTTATGCCTTGTCGTGACATGATTGCTTTAAATCTGATGAAAAATGAAGATGAGCAAAGATATAGAAATAAAGATAAAATTATGCATCCTGCTGAGATGATTGTCTTGTAGATGATGAAAAAAATGTAGAAGATAAGTAGACGAAAAATGAAATGACGAAAAATGACGATAGAGAGATCTAGAAATAGATCAACAATGATGCGTTCGCGAGACAAGTGTTTCTTGTATGTGATGAAAAGAAGAAAATGATAAGAAGATATATATATATATATATATATATATATATATATATATATATGCCTTGCATGAGATGAAAAGAAAAATAGGTAAAAAGAGTTCCAGAAAGAGATAAACTTCTACGCGTACTTGTGACATGATTACCTTGCCAAAAAAAAAAAAAAAAAACGGAAAAAAGAATATAAGAAGAGATCAAAAATAGATACAAATTTTTGCTTTCTCGTGACATGATTGCATTGTATGAGATGAAAAGAAAAAAGAATATAAGAAGAGATCTAGAAAGTAATATACATTTATGCGTCCTTGTGAGATGATGGCATTGCATGAGATGAAATGAAAAGAAGAATATATCTAGAAATATACTTTAGAAATATACATAAAGTTATTTGTGCACTTGTTATCATTGCCTAGCATGAGACGAAATGAAAATAATATATAAAGACATCTAGAAATAGAAATACAATTATGTGTGTTCGTGTCATGATTACCTTTCATGTAATGTAAAATCAAAATGATAAAAAGAGATGTAAAAATAGTTATACTATTATACGTCCTCGTAACATGATTGCATTGCATAGAATAAAATGACGAAAATAGAAAATGAAAATATGTAGAAATAGAAATAACACTGATAGCTATATTTACCAAGATTACGCAAAAATAACTTGAAATGCTAAAATGAATTAAAACTGTCATTGGCTCAACCCCAGTCTCAAGGAGACTTTGGAGTTTTTTCTTTATGGTTTCCATTTTTATATTGGTGAATGCTACCATAATCCTTTTATGTATTATATTTATTCTGTACAAGGTTTTTGCTGTAGTGCTCTCCTACGAGGAATGGACTCTTCCTCTTGTTATATGTAATTACCTGCGTAACTTCCGGAGAGCAGTTAACGAGAGCAGTTAAAAAGGCAGTTAAGAGCAGTTAACGACAGTTGACGACATCTACTAGTCAGGCAATAAGCAGCGTAATAATACCTTCGGACTTACATATTTCTATACTACTTATTATTTATATTTTCTTTGAATATCTTGTTTCTTGTTATACTATTACACTGTTTTGAACCTACCTTCTTGTTCCGTGTCTTACTTCCGGCACAAACCGCTCACTACAACTTTGTGGCGAAGTTTCGCCACAACTCCACAACAAATTGGCGACGAAGATCCACAACAGTTTTATTATTCTCTCACTTAACTTCTCTTCATACATGATAATCAAGTGAATTAAGCGGATTAAAAAGCCTGTATTAATACTGTATTAATTGCACGAAAATAAACTTGAAATATTAAAGACAACATCTATTCAATAAAACTGCCAGTGGCTCAAGCGCAGTCTCTAGACGACTTCGGAATCGCTGCATTTCTTCCAGACGGTCTCCTTTTTTAAGTTGGAGAAAGCTGTTGTAATCCTTGTATTCAGTCCATCGTTGCTGTTACAAGGTTTTATTGATCTCTCGTACAACAGCACTTCATATATGATAATCAAGCGGATTAAGCTGGCAGATATCAGGTACAATGTGCTCGTAGAAGTTGTCTGACCCCCTTGACTTGGTTTTCCAGTTTATGTGGAATGCTATTTCAAGGTTTAGGGTCTTTCAGGAGCCTCCCTTTTGACAAAGGGTAGCACTACCTTTTCAAGTCACTTAATGTAGACCTCTGTGTTAAGCGTAAATCCCTGTGAGAAGATGAATGGGGATATAACGTTGCCATCATCAATGATCACCCCAAACACCTAATCCTCTGCACTGTTGCTAGATCGACACCCGAACACGTTGAGAGGTTCGTATAGCTACAGACGTAAAGGCCAAACACTACAGCATGTCGCTTTCGAATTTCTGGCGGAATGAACTGCGTCATGTTGTCCCTTTTCTCACAGACGATGCCCCACTGAGCCTACAATACCATTCAGCCGACAAAAGCGAAAAACAAAGAACGTGCATGTGTGAAATTAAGAATATAAAAGTGCAGAAATTTTCTCATCGCAACCTGTAAATAAATTAGTAAAAGAAAGAAAACAAAACAAAAAAATAAAACTCATTGAAAGCAAACATTTCGGCTTCAATTTACCATGTAACAAAATCTAGAAAAGACACATCTGAGATTTGGCAAACATGGTGGAATACTGAGAATTATGGGTATAAAGTCCGAAAATTAAGGGAATAATATGATAAATTTGCAAATGCAAATAAATTAAATGAGACAAACGCAAACACACACACGCGACACACACAGACACACATAAAAATAAACATAAAAAAGAGAGAAAAGTAAATGAATATAGATTAGATAAAACACAGGAACGTTAAATATCGGAATAATGTTTTATATTGACCGACCGTTTTAAGTCTGCGTGACCCTTTGATGTGACTGAGGGACGCAAAAATCAAATTCGTCGTTTTCGTTTGGGGTATATTCTTTTTTTTCTTTTTCTTTTTTCATTTTAAATGATATTCGCTATTTTATTTTTTACCTTGCATTTTTTAAAACATTTTACATGAAACAAAATTGTGGCAAAAGAAAAATAACAAAAACAAAAAGAAAAGAAAACAAAAACGATAAAAGTAATAAAATGAGAATTCGAACATCGTTAAAAGCAATGTCTAAAACTGCCTTTTCCCTCTTTCCTTCCCCCTCCTTGCCTATTTCTCACACTTAACGCGCATCTCTTGATAAGCCCCTTGTCTTTTTTCCGACGCACTATTATTTCATGTTTTATTACGGCATTCGATCTCTTTCAACAGATGAAAAGGCAAAGATAGAAAAAAAGCAAATAAAAATGGAATAATTCTTACTAATTTGCAATGCGCTGAAATAAACTTCTGACATGAAGGGAACATATAACAGTGCTTCTATTAATAACAGTAATTGTTAATATTTCAGTTCAATTGTGTTTCTCTGCGTACAAGATATCGAAGTAGGAAAATTTACTTTTTTTTCCTTTATAACCCGAAATAAACATTGAGTTTATCTCAATGATAAATTTTACACAACTGATATAATGAATTTATTATTTAAATTTTGTTGAAGTCACACATATTTCTTACTAAAATTGCGAAATTTATCCCAGATTGTACTGAATAAATTTCACAGTATTTGATGTAAGACTGGTGCAATGAATAACGATTCTGTGTTGGAAATTGGATAGCAGAGTTCCAGTCACAGAAGGGTTCGGTATATTCACTTATGTGCAAGTACCTTGGGAATGAAATTTATCTACCTTTTCTCTTCCTCCAGCTAATGGTTAATTTATTAGAAAAGTTTTGACAGACTTTTTGGAAGAATTCCTGGTTTTACATATCTTAAAGAAAACCAAAAATTGTACTCACAAATACAGTTCATAAATCAGTCAGCGTAAACGCTTGAACGATCATGTCTCTTTCGAGACATGACTGACTGGGCAGAAGATAATCCCGTTGTAGGTTGTCATTACTTTCTGTGGTAGACAGGTTGCTAGCCAAGGCTATAGTACCCAATCTGTCCTGTTATTTAACCCATAACTGGAAGAAAAAGACGGATTAATACTTTTCCCAATGGTATTTGCGCGTAAGTGAATGCTCACAAGTACAGCTCACAAATACAGCTCACACATAATGAATAGCGTTTTTTTGTTATTTTTAACAATAAAAAAATAACAGAGATAAATACAGCTTTTTTTTTTTTTATCTCAGATCCCTGGTATGGAGCCGTATACAACAAAAATCAAAAGAAATATTACTAATAAAAACAACAATAATAAAAATAATCTTAAAGACTTTAAATATGTAAAAGGATCTTAAAGATTTTAAATATGTAAAAGGATCTTAAAGGCTTTAAATATGTAAAAGGATCTTAAAGACTTTAAATATGTAAAAGGATCTTAAAGGCTTTAAATATGTTAAAGGATCTTAAAGGCTTTAAATATGTAAAAGGATCTTAAAGGCTTTAAATATGTTAAAGGATCTTAAAGACTTTAAATATGTAAAAGGATCTTAAAGGCTTTAAATATGTTAAAGGATCTTAAAGGCTTTAAATATGTAAAAGGATCTTAAAGGCTTTAAATATGTTAAAGGATCTTAAAGGCTTTAAATATGTAAAAGGATCTTAAAGACTTTAAATATGTAAAAGGATCTTAAAGGCTTTAAATATGTAAAATGATCTTAAAGGCTTTAAATATGTACAAGGTATCAGCCGTCATCATCAATTTCATCAAAAAATGTATGTCGATATGGAAAGCAAACCTTTACCTCAATCATATAAATGGAACCTATAATTCTGGTAAAATAAATATCAACAGAGGTATATTTCAAAGTGACTCTTTGTCTCACTTACTATTTTAAATATCAGTAATAGTATTAACCAGTCAACTTAACAATACAGTATGTGGTTATAAAATAGCTCAAAAGAAAATAAGCTACTTTTTTACATGGATGACTTAAAGTTGTATGCTAAGAATGGCAATGACCTGGAAGGTCTTCTGCAAACTGTAAAATGCTTCAGTGAAGACATTGGAATGAAATTCAGTTTGAATAAATGTGCTAAAGCTATAGTTTTACAAGTATCACTACAGCAAACATCCTCAATTAGCTTAGACCCTGCTGTAATAATAAAAGACTTAGAGCAAGAAGATGCTTATAAGTACCTAGGTGTAAATGAGAGCGAAAGAATTCACCATAAAACATAAAGAAATAGTGCGTAAATAGTACTATAGAAGGCTACGGCTGATATTAAAAACCGAATTGAATTCTCAGAACATAATTATGGCCATTTATAACCTTGCCATCCTAATGGTCCAATATAACTTCAACATCTTGAACTGTACTCTAAACAACATCAGACGAATAGATTCTAAGACAAGAATGCTCCTTTCTAAGCATAAGATGCATCATCCAAAGGCTGATGTAGACCACCTGTACATACCCCGTAAAGAATGAGGAAGAGTTCTTATTCAGCTAGAATCGTCATACAATACAACTATTGGCTTACTAGCATATATAGGAACAACAATGAACTTGATACAATTAGTCAAACAACATGAAAACAGAAAGAAAAATATTCAATATTGAAAGAAGGCAGTAAATACAAACAAGAGTTACATTTAGTAGTTTCTGTAGAAAAGCAAAACAGAAGCCAAGAGCCAAAAGTTGCGACAAAAAGTTTGAAAATGAAAGCCATGGATAAACCTCTTGAACAGATGAAACAACGCTGACAAGACAAACATCTGCATAGCCAATATCAAGAACGTGATAATAAACTCAGTGTTGATAAAGTTGATACTCATCGATGGTTACGTGCATCTGGATTAAAGTATGAAACTGAAGGATTTATTCTTGCTGCGCAAGACCAAAGTTCTTTTACTAGGAAATTCCATAGTAAATATTATACATAATAAAGTGGATCCAAAATGCAGGTTCTGTGATAAATACCAAGAAACAACAGACCATCTATACAGACAGAAAAATTGAAGTAAATAGGCCGGACGATATTGTTAAAAAACAAAAAGAAAAATCTTGCATATTAATTGACATGGCTTGTCCAGTGGATTCTAACATAGCAACCAAGGAATTCGAAAAACTGTCAAAATATAAAGACCTGGAAATTGAAATAGTAAAAATGTGGAAATTGAAAACCGGTATCGTACCAGTGATAGTGGATGCACTTGGAATGTTAAAAAATAGAAAAAGAAAACACATTGAAAGAATCCCTGGAAACCCCAGCTTAAGAGATATACAAAAATTGTGTTGTTAAGTACAGCCCACACACTAAGGAGAACTTTGTCTGTGTAACGCTAGGGATGTTAGGGAGATATGAAAAAACACGAAATTGAGTCATAACAACACACCACAACCTGTCATAGGTCTTACTGTAGACTTGGAATGTAGTGCGACTATAGCAGAAATCGATTTATAATGAAAAATGACACAATAATAATACTTAAGGAATATAAAAATCTTCACGATAGAGTGGGGCAATATTTACACAGGACAACGCTAAAACAGTTTGTTAACAAATATTGGTATTAACATCACTCAGCACCGGTTACAGAGACAGAAGGCATCCCAATCCTATGGGATTACACCATCATCGCAGACAGAAAGTTTGAAACAAATAGGCCCGACATAATTGTCAAAATCCGGAAAAAATCTTGCCAACTAATTGATATAGATTTCCCAGCGCACATAACAACCAAAGAATTTTAACAAAAACAATCAACCTATAAAGACGTGGAAAAAACGTGGAAATTGAAAAAAAGAATAGTACAAATGAGAGTAGGTGCGCTTGGAATGATAAAAAAAGGAACACAACAGCACATTGAGCAAATCCCTGGAAATCTTTGCTTAAAAGAAATACAAGACATTGTCTTGATACTTACATCACACACACTAAGAAGAACTTTGTCTATGTAATGCTGGTGATGTTATAGGAACTAGAACAACACATGAAATGTAGCCATAATCACACACAAATACCTGCCTTAGGTTTTTAAACCGCAGACTTGGTAGGTAGTGTGACCATAGCAGAAAATAATCATTCTATGGGATTACACCATCTACACAGACAGAAAAATTGAAGCAAACAGGCCAGACATTATTGTTAAAAACCAGGAGAAAACTTGTCTATTAATTGATATGGCTTGTCCAGCGGATTGTAACATAGCAATCAAGGAATTTGAAAAACTGTCAAAATATAAAGACCTGGAAATTGAAATAGAAGAAATGTGGAAATTGAAAACAAGAGTTGGGCCAGTGATAGTAGGTGCACTTGGAATGATAAAAAATGGAACAAAACAACACATTGAAAGAATCCCTGGAAACCCCAGCTTAAGAGACATACAAAAAATTGTCTTATTAAGTACAGCCCACACACTAAGGAAAACTTTATCTATGTAATGCTGGAGATGATAGGGAAGATAGAAAAACATGAAATGGAGCCATAACAACACGCCACTACCTGCCTTAGGTCTCCCCGCAGACTTGGTTGGTAGTGAGACCAAAGCAGAAATCGAAATATGATGAAAAAAAACATAATAATAATGAGAAGAAGAAGAAGAAGAATACGAATACAGTACTTAGAGAAGATCGCGGTCTAAAAAAAAACAGTTTTTGACAATGTTAAACATTATGTATACAGTATGCCTTTCTGCGTCCAGTTATATTTACAAACTGTATAAAAGTAGAAAAGGATTTTGTACAAGCGTCACTTGTCATAAGAAAAACAATTGAACTGTTAAACAATGCGTCAAAACAGTACAACTGTTTTTCTCAAGTCAAGTGACTTTAGCACAAAATCTTATATTGCATGTATCAGTCAGTTAAATCCCATACGCGACCATGTCTCTTTGAAGACATAACTGACTTGGCAGAATATTATCTCGCAGTAGGTTGCCATTACTTTCTGCGGTAGACTGGTTGCCAACCAATGCTATAGAACCCAATCTGTGTGTCACTTAACCCATAACTGGAGGTTAAGAGACGGATTAATACCTTTCCCAGGATTATTTGCGCGTAAGTGAATGCAAGAAATTCAACAAGAGTTCGAACTCGGCTCCCTGATTTTTTAATATCCACTGCACCACAACGCACATACATAATGCATGTATACAAAGTTTAAATATAGACTGTACGAAGATGTGGTTTAGCGTTGTCAAACATTGTCTTTTCTGTTTCTATTATTGAATCGAGATTTCTTCTTCTTCTTCTTCTTCTTCTTCTTCTTCTTCTTCTTCTTCTTCTATGTGCCTTGTCTCTTCAGGACGTAGGCGATCATTGCTTTCCACGTCTCCCTATACTTGGCGGCTCTCAGCACGCTTTCATCTGTTACACCGCGAAACCCCTGTTCCGCCATCCATCCGTACAGACCGGTCAAGTACGTTAAACGCTGTTGTCCCTGTCTCCACTTCCCTCTATCTGGCCTGTTAGTATTATGTTCTTCAAGCCCTCCTTGCTCATTGCATGTCCCAGGAACTTCAGCTGTCTCTTCCTGATGCTCAGTATTAATTTCCTTTTCGTTTCCATCCTTTTCAAAACCTCATCATTGCTTACATGCTCGATCCATGATATCCACAACATCCTTATGTAGAACCACATTTCTGTTGCCTTTAGTGTTGGCAAATATTGCAGGAGTTACACCAATCATTTGATCTGTTAACAATAATAAAAATAATAATGATAATAACAAACAAAATGATTGCCGTAACTCTTTCAAAATTTTTCAACAGTTAAGAGAAGAGCGTTATTTAAGAAGAGATAATGAAAGAAAAAGACAGTGTTTGACAATATTACGAATGTATTCCGTCTTCAAGTTCAACCATCCGAACGTGCATAGAATACTGCTGTCATATATGATCAGACGCCCCTGCTGTTCATTTCAGTGTTCTCGACAGGCTCCAAAGGAGAACCTATGATGTAATAGGTCCAGATTTGACAGGTCGACTTCAGCCACTTTCTCATCGGCGGGATGTGGCTTCCCTCTGTCTCTTCTACAAATATTTTCGTGGCTTTTACTCCGACGAACTTAAGTCACTGGTGTCCCCGGCACAAGAATTTACTCGTGCAACCAGACTGGCAAGAAGATCCCACCCATTTACAGATATATTAACCAAATGCAGTCGACAATTCTACTCCATCATCTTCTTTTCTCGTACTTCCCGCTCGTGGAACTCCCTTCCGTATACTTGCTTTCCTGACGACTATAACCTCCAGGAATTTAAATGCAATGTCAATAATACCCACCTTTTATCCACTTGACTCCAGTTCGTTCTACATCACCCTGTATAGCTTGTTCTTTTCCTTTTTCTCTACCTTATCTCCTGCTGCCTAAACCTTTACTCACTTATGTAGCCTCCTGCGCATCAGTAGCGGGACCGCCTTGCTTGTGGTGAAACGATTAAAAAATATACATATATAAAGAACAATTTTAAAGTATTACAATATATAAATCTACCAAAAACTGAAACTCTTTGTATCATAAAATATCGGCTAGGAACGAGATAATGAAGAGCCGAGTTCGAATTCTAGTTGAATTCGTTGTATTCACTTACGTTCAAATAACCTTAGGGAAGGTATTAATCCGTTTCTTTTCCAGCTAACTATGGATTAAATAACAAAACGGTTTGAGTTCTATACTTGGTTGACAACCAGTCTAGCGCAGAGAGTAATGGCAATCTACGGCGGGAAAATCGAGCCTAGTCAGTCATGTTGCTTTCGAGACAAGATCACCCAAGCGTGTATCACGTAAGGTACTTGGCTGAATGACTGATAAAGGAAAAAAAGCATTCCTGGTAATGAACGCGTCAAAACGAATGAAATGCCACCAGGTATGAAGGCATGTAAGTGAATCAAGCTTAATATGATAGCAGTCTTGTTTATATCGGAATTTTTCTTGAGTTGATTTACTACTAAGAGGAATTAATCAAATACTTTAGTATAAATCTAATGTATTTCTCTACCTCCGAGGCAGAAAGTAATTTGCATATGTAAATATCATTATGCGTTTTAAGGGTCGAAAGAAAGGCTGTAATAATAATAATAATAATAAAAATAATAGTAGTAGTAGAAGTAGGAGTATCAGTAGATGATGATGATGATGATGATAAAAGAGAGCGATATCAGAAGAGAAAAAATGTATAGTGTTTGACATGTTCAACAATATTCCGAATGCATGAATGACTTCGAGTCATATTTTTAAAAAGTTTATATATATATATATATATATATATATATATATATATATATATATATACTGTAATGGTTGTTACAATGTTTTTATAAATTCATAGTATCGCCACACAAAAATTTTCATGTTTCGAAGCCAGCCCATTATGTTGTTGACTTCATCTTCAGGTGGTTTTTTAGAAATGAGAATTATCTAGTTGAAAAGCCTGTTTATTTGTGTTGGATTTGTTTTTTTGGGGTGTTATCTATCTATCTATCTATCTATCTATCTATCTATCTATCTATCTATCTAATTTGACTCATATATATATATATATATATATGTAATTTAACTCATTTAGTTGTCTATCTTTATAAAATATGAACTCCTATTCCTCCCCTTCCTAAATATACCATTTCAACACCCTGTAACCCCGCGACTACCAGCTCTGTCCTTTTCCACTTTGTGACCGTTGTTAACCAAAAACTCCTCCACACTCTAAATCAGGGCCTTTGCCATTTGGAAAAACAATGTTGCTGACGTGATGTAGAGTCTCTATTAGAGATCCTATGTCGAAATGTACATCCGACACCTTTGAATTTTGAAAATTTTCTCTAATTTATATATATATATATATATATATATATGTATAAAAATCTCAAAGGATTATGTCTTTATTGAAACGTTGTTTGTAATGAAAAGAAAAATGGTGGTCCTCCTGAATAAAGCGTCAAAACGAATGAAACGACGCCAGCGTGAAGGCATGAAACTGAAACGTGCTTAATGAGATGGTTATCTTGTTCAACTTGGAATTTTTCGTTAGTTGTTTTGTTAATAAGAGATATTAATCAAACAGCTTCGTATAAATCTTATGGAATTCACTTGTTATTCTGTTCATTCTACCGCTTCGAGGCGGGAAGTTGGTAATTTGCATGAGTAACTATCATCATGCGTTTTAAGGGTTGAAATGTTGGTAGCAGTAGTAGTAATAGTAGTAGTAGTAATAATAAAAAGAACAATAATAATAACAATAACAAAAAAAATGATTCCAATATTTTTCAACAGTTAATAGAACAACCTGATTTAAGAAAAGAAAATGAAAAAAAGAAAAAAACAGTGTTTGACAATGTTAAACAATATTTCAACAAAATGTCGGACTTCCACGATTTCTATTAAAAAAGTCAAATATATAAAAGTTGAAGATATAAAAGTCATATATATATATACTAGCATTATAGCTCGGCCTTGCTCGGGTGTAATGAAAGCTTTAAAACTAATCCATGTTCTTGGAGCTCAGACTCTTTAGACGTTGGCAGGAAAGACTAAAAAGCAATAGTTGTTTCCAGTTAAAACAAAACCGTAGACTGAAAGAAAAATGAATGGATGTAAGTCAAATTTTGATTTCCTGGTATCGATATCAAATAAGTTTTTTTCATCGTAAACTGAATTTTGAAGGTTAAATAAGTCCTCTGAGTAAATGGTATCCTGGCTGATACTAAAAACTACACTTATACAAACTTAGAGCCAAACCTGAAGCAAAAACTAAAATAAAAGGGCTGAAAAAATAGACATACAGGCAGATAAACAGGCACACACACAAACAACTTGCCTTATATATATATATATATATATATATATATATATATATATTATCGATTTTCTGGACTATTGTAAGAACTGCAACCTTGAAACTTCTGAATATCATTTCTTATGTCTTTGTCTATGAGTTTATCAAATTTGATTAAATTCGGACCACTCCTACTTTAACCCGAATTTTTCGATTATCGATTTTCGATATTTATCGGGGGTACCTCGACACAGAACCTAGCTAAGAACACTTGCAGACGCTTATAGTACAACTGTGTAAATTTTGAAGAAAATCGGTTCAGCCGTTTCGGAGTCTATAGGTAACGGATACAGATACACATTTACAAATAAGTTTTTTTTTTTTTAATCGTATCACCCCGAGCAAGGCGGTAACGCCACTGATGTGCAGGGGGCTACGTAATAGTGAGAAGATTGGAAAAGAGAAAGCCGGAAACCACATCCTAAACAGGGAACAAGGGATGAGCCTCTTAACCTGTTCAATAGACATGGGTGGAGTGTGAACCGGGCGATAGATAGATCTTATATATATAGTATTGTAACTAAGTTGTTGATCTTGTAGGGTTTTTGACCTTTTGTTCATGCATTTACTTTTATAAAGAGTGCTCGATACAAATGTAGAGCGTTATACTGTAATGGTTGTTACAATGTTTTTATAAATTCATAGTATCACTACACAAAAGTTTTCGCGTTTCGAAGCCGGCCCATTATGTTGTTGGCTTCATCTTCAGGTGATTTTTTAGAAATGAGAATTATCTAGTTGAAAAGCCCGTTTATTTGTGTTGGATTTGTTTTTATTTTTTTTGTGTTAAGGGGTTGGTCTGTATTTTGAGCTCTGTTGACCTTTTTAAGGTCTTAGGGTTAAGTGTTTGTTTGTGGCTGAGTTCAGGGTAGGTTAATCTATTTATCTTGTGAGGGTTTAGACTGCTGGCGCCTTGCGTGTTGTGATTTGGTTTAGGGGTTGGTAGGTGTTGTTTTGTTTAGGGGTTGGTTTCTTCTTAATTTAATTTATGTTATTTTGCATTGGGGTGTATGGGTTTTTTTTTTCTATTTTTTTGTTTTTATCGTGTCGATATTTTTTATTTATTTATCTACTATTCTGCTGCAACAGCATTATTTTTGTTGGTATTGCATAGGGTTTGTTTTCTTTTTCTGTTTATTTATAGGGTTGGTTGTGTGTATTTTTTGTGTTTTTTTTGGGGGGGGTTCGTGGTTGGGGTGTTTTTTTGTTTACTTAAATTTTAGCGAGAAATATTTGCAATGTTTGCATATTACTGCTAATTCGTCTCTACGGTTTAATAAATCGTTGCTGTTAGGGTACTGAAGAATGTGTAGTTTTTCACTTAGACATAAAGGGCAGATGTCGTTAAGTGAGTTGCAAGTTCTAGTTTTTTCTAGGATTTTCCATTTTACTATGGGTTTCTGTTTTGAATTATTTAGCTTCCAAAAGTATGTGGAAAGAGATGTTTGGTTTCGGTATAAGCTGTTTTTAAATGAGGCTACGTGCAAGTACCAGAGCTGCTTAAAAGTATTATTAGTTGATCCGATATACACTTTATTTATAGTTGGATTTTCGATGGATGTTATGTTGCATTGATAGATTATTGAGTTTGTTTTACATTTATTTTGTAGTGGACAGTTGCTAGGGTTTCTACAATTACACATATTTTCGTTGTTGGGTTTGGTTGGGTTTTGGTTGCCGGTTTTATTTTGGTCTACGTGTTGATTTAGGATATATTTGTTATGGTTAGTTATGATTTTTTCTAGGTTGTTTGTGCAGCTGTAGCTAAGTTTAAGGGTATTTTGTTGAAGATTTTACTGATGGGGTTATTTGTTGGGAAATGTTTTTTTAATTAAGTTCAGAAACTTCTGTCTTAGTTTGGTGTTGATCATTTGGTTGAAAGGAGGTGTGTACCAAATGATTTTTCTGTTTCTACTTTTCTTGTTGGGGTTGTTGTTTGTTATGTATTGGATGTCTTGGTTTCTGTAGCCGCTTTTTTTTAATGACTTGTTTTAGAGAGCTTTGTGTTTGTTGAATATTTCTTTGTTGGACGAGTTTTGGCTGATTGTATGTTCTATGGAAGAGGGTATATGTTTGATAATAGTAGGGGGTTGGTTTGACCTTGGGTGGGTGTATAGTGGGTATTCAATATATATATATATATATATATATATATATATATATATATATATATATAAATTATAACATAAATATGTTATAATATCACTTCAAAAATAGTTATTTTGTAGTGATATTATAACATATTTATGTTATAATTTCTAAATAAATATTATTAGCTATACTTTGTATTGTGCACCTTTTAAGAATAGTGTTTCTTTGGATACGGAAAATTATTCCATCCATACCTACCCTATATTGGATATATATCCGAGTGAATAAGGAACGAAGAAAAATTTGCTACGTTCTAAACATTAATTTAAAACAGTGCTCGATATACAAACTAGAGCTGTGAATATTTATTATAAATTATAGCTCAGAACATAATTTGCACATGTTCTAAACAATAATTGTGCTGTGCTGATTGAATCTTTTCTGTAATTTTTTGATGTGCAACCCAAATAAATCAAGTCGTTTTTGGTTCATCGGGGACGTATATTAAATTGGAATCATTACAATTGTAACCCTTTGTAGAAACCGTGATGTTCCTCTTTGAATTTCTTATAGAAATAAATTACCTCAAACTGTTGTAATTTCGACAAGCATGTTGAGGTGCACATTCTGAAATGATAATCAAAATCTACCAACATTTCGACCCCTATATCGCATGAGGATAGTTGGGTATGCAAATTACTAACTTCACCCCTAGCAGAAACGAACAGAATAACAGGAGAGTTCCATAATATTTATACTAAACTGTTTGATCAGTTCCTTTTACTAAGTAATTAACTAACGGAAAATTCCAAGTTGAACAAGGTACCATCTCATTAAGTACAATTTAGTTTCATGCCTTCATACTGAGGAGGTTTCATTTGTTTTGTTACATTCATTACCAGAACAGTGGTTTTTTTCCATTACAAGACAAGTAGCATTTATACAAAGACATAATTTCTTTGAGATTTACATATATAAATTTAATTGTTTTTAAAATCTAACTTGAAGACATTCATGATGTCAGATATTGTTGCACATTTGTTCTTTGTAAAGATATATCTTTATAACTGAATTATTTTTTTTAAAATATAACTTGAAAAAACTGACATTTTGTTGAAATATTGTTTAACGTTGTCAAAGACTGTTTTTCTTTTCTTTTTCTTTTCTGAAATCTTTCTTCTCTTAACTGCAATTATAATTATAATAATAATAATAATAATAATTTATTTTTACAACCGTTTTTGTCTTTGGATTCCAATCACGTCTCTGTCAACTGTTACTTGGCAACCCATTTAGGAGAAGGTAAACTTCGAATAACAACCCGCAACTGAAGGTGTTCGTTAAAGACTGTTACCCAATGTACCGGATAACTTTGGGTGGACTTTTGTACCCGTGCGTCACTCGTGGAAATAATATGAGAATTAAAAATAGAAACAAGTAGTCCAGTATGGCTCTTCCAGTGGATAAACAGGGAGCCTGTCCTTCAGTAAGGAACCTACTTGAGATCGAAAAATCTGCCATCGGAACAAACTCTTACACAAAGAATGAATCTTCAGGTCCCCACAACAACGATAATCCTAATGACGGCACTTAAAATTCTCGAGCTCAATCCATAAGTCTATATTTGAAGAAAGAAAAAATAAAATGGTCTCGTGAAGAGTTCAAAATCGTTATGACTGCATTTCATGAAGCGTTACTCAAACCTCAAAAACATCACTCGCCAAACATATGACATTTGGCGAGAAAAGGTTGGACAAACAAATAGAAAGTACATTGATAAAAATAAATTAGCCAATGTACGAAGGTACATCATGAGATATAACTGACTGACAGAGGATGAAATTAACAAGATAAAAAGAATTGTCACCAGAATAGACGAATCAACAGAACATGAAAGGGAACCAGAATCACAAAAAGTAATAACATCACATGAGCCACAGGTCATAATGTAGAAACCGTGATACACACAAATCACTGTAAAGATAATGCTGAAAGTTTAGAAGTGTTGGGAAATTATGATCCGAGTCAGTTACACGATGACAATAAAACGAGTTGAAAACACATTAAACAGAATTATTTTACGGAAAACAAGAACAGTATACAAGAATGCAAGGAAGAAATCAAGGGCCATATAAGTCAGATACAAAATATTGCAATAGAGGAACGAGAACAGATCCCAAAATTACAAACAACAAAGTATAACCTCGAAACTATTAAGTTCAACAATGCAGCACTTAAATTAATTTTGGATGAAGAAGACACTCACATAAAGCACAATGAAGCAATATATGAATCAGCAATAGTAGCAACAAAAAAAAAATGAAAATCAAATTGAAAATAAGACAGTCTCGCAGACATGACGATCTACCTTGGAAAAGAAAAATAG
This sequence comes from Ascarosepion bandense, assembly GCA_037127315.1. Taxonomy (NCBI): domain Eukaryota; kingdom Metazoa; phylum Mollusca; class Cephalopoda; order Sepiida; family Sepiidae; genus Ascarosepion; species Ascarosepion bandense. Next base: position 56,463 of record JBBBDQ010000763.1, on the reverse strand, counting down.
AAAAAGAAATTGAACCACTTAGAATTTGGTGAACTGACAAAAGGAATAAATATTAGAGCTAGAAAAGACCGAAGAGTCGAAAGTAAATGCAATATTAGAAATGAAAACGAAGTCCTTTCAACTAAGGAAAAACAAAGCAAGCAATACAACTGAAGGCGCAAAGATTAAAACGCTATAAGAAAAGATCAAGATTCTACAGACAAAACAAGATTTTTCAAGCCGATGCAAAAACATTTTACAGAGAAATAGGTAAAGAAGAATTGAAGTGACAGTCACCTCCAAAATGAAAGAGGTTATAAAGTTCTGGGAAAAAATATGGGCTTGCCCTAAAGAACATACCAAAGAAGCAGACTGGATTGTGCAAGAGATAGAACGAGTGAAAAATAAACCAGAACAGACATGGGCTGGAATCACAGAAGAGGATGTTAAATGTGCACCGAAAAAAAGCACGCATTGGACATTTCTAGGAGTAGATAAAATTCCTAACTTTTGGCTATATTATTTAAATACACCACATAAAACTAGCCAAAGAACTTCAAGAAATAGGTAACGATCCCACTATAATTCCTGCATGGATGTCCAAAGGAATTACATTTCTTTTACTCGATAACAGTAACACAAATAACCCGAAAAACTACAGACCAATTACATGCCTTCCGACAACATACAAACTACTAACATCTATTTAAACAAAACATACATATTTCTTCTTGGAAAGAAATGATATATTACCGCTTGAACAAAAAGGGTGCAAATGTGGCTGTTACGGATGTAAAGACCAATTACTTATTAATAGGATGATCCTCGAAAACTTTAAAGACTTTAAATATATACATGGTATCACCTGTCATCATCAATTTCATCAAACAATATATGTCGATATGGAAAATACCCCTTTACTTTAATCATATAAATGGAATCTATAAGTCTGGTGAAATAAACATCAACAGAGGTATATTTCAAAATGACACTTTGTCTCCCTTACTATTTATCATATCAGTAATAGCATTATCCAATCAACTTAACAAGACAGAATGTGGTAATAAAATAGCTCAAATGAAAATAAGCCATCTATTTTACATGAATGACTTAAAGTTGTATGCTAAGAATGGCAATGAGCTGGAAGGTCTTCTGCAAGCCTAGGTGTGTGTAAATGAGAGTGAAAGAATTCACCATAAAAATGAAAGAAATAGTGCGTAAAGAGTACTATAGAAGGCTACGACTGATATTAAAAAATGAATTGAATTCTCAGAACATAATTATGGCCATTTATAACCTTGCTATCACACTGGTTCAATATAGCTTCAACATCTTGAACTGGATTCTAAACGACATCAGACAAATGGATTCTAATACAAGAAAGCCTCTTCCTAACATAAAATGCATCATCGAAAGGCTGATGTAGACCGCCTATACATACCCCGGAAAGAATTATTCAGCTAGAATTGTCATACAAGACAAGTATTGGCTTATTAACATGCATAGAAACAACAAAGGACTGGATGATACAATTAGTCAAACAACATGAAAACAGTAAGAAAAAATGTTCAATAATGTAAGAAGGCAGTAAATAAAAACAAGATTTACATTTAGTAGTTTCTGTTAAAAAGCAAAACAGAAGCCAAGAACCAACTAGGAAATAGGGTTTGGAGAATCTAATACTCACAGGATGGGTAGGATGAAAGAGAGATAGGTGAAAGCAGCGCTGGACATATTTGACGAACTTGAGCAGGTGGATGGCGGAGTGAGATTTGGGAGAGATACCGTGAGGTAAAATATAAAGACCGACAAGTAGAAGTCCATGATCACCTACGTCCTGAAAGGAAACGGCACATAAAGAAGAAGAAGGCTACTCTAATTGAAATCGAAATGTAAATTGATGGTAGATTAAACTATTGTTATAACAAAAAATTCTATGCCTTGGATAGTACAGATAAGATTCTCTCAAAAGAAAATCCTATTGTTATAGCCACCGAATATTTTGTTTAAAATAACTTTTTCTGTATTGAGCAATAAAAAAGTAAGAAAGATAGCTGATTGGTTAAAAATTACTTTTCGCACTAAAACTTTGCACTAATGTTCGTTTCCGTACGTTTAACTTGAATCAATTTCCGAGTGATTTTCAAAGTTTTCCTAAGGCTTCAAAACACTTTACTACATTAGACTAATTACCCAAGTAATATAGTAATTCTAAAATCGCCACTAGCGCACGTCACATAAAAGTTTTGAATATTGGAAATATATTGAGTTGTCTTTTAGCAAATCCTGAAGCCGCTTAAAAGTTAGAAAGTTAAGAATCCAAATTGGAGAATTAAGGAGAGTTTTAAAAAATTCTATAGCTTAAGTAACTAATGCGTAGCCGTTAGCAAAACTGAACAGTTCAACATGCAAATTACAAATCGAAGATACCAAAATCAGACAATAGAACAATTTAAATATATAGTATGTGTTTTAATAGAGGGTGGAAAGTGCGAAATAGAAATCTGAAGCCGTATTAAGCCAAAGTTGCCTTCCAAAAACTAAGCAAAGTATTAAGAAACAGAAGAATTCCGTTAGAAACATTTAAAAATAGTTTTATGTAATATCAATCCTCCTATATGACTGTTAATGCTGGACAATTACCTCACTTGAGATTTCAAAAGACTTGAAGCAACAGAAATATGGTTCTACAGAAAGATGATGAGAATACCGTGCGAGGAATGAGGAAGTTTTAGAGAAAGTAGAAACAAGAAAAAAATTTATACATAACATCAGAAAAAGAGAGCTGAAATTTTTTAAAGCAAATGCTGAGGAAAGATGGCCTGGACAATTCGATACTCACAGAACATATTGAAGGCAAGAGGACCAGAGAAAAATAAAGCTTTACATATCTAGCAAGGATGATTAAATGAATGTCAAAAGAAGGGGAAAAATTAATTTTTAAAAATCACTTAGGACAGGAAAGGGGGTCATCGATACTTCTGTAACTTGTAATTTTTTTACAGGTAAGGTATTGACCCTACGCAAAATCCTTTATCTTCCGGGCGTCGAAAGATTTCTTGCCAATCAAAGTTACAGAACCCAATCTGTCTTGCTATTTCATCAATAGCTGGAGAGAGAATAGATGGATTAATACCTTTTCAACCGATATGTGCGCGTTAGTTAATGCAACTAAATTAACTGAAATTCGAACTCGGATCTCCGATTTTCTCATTTTTCTGCCGATATCCACTGCATCTCAGCACAGATCCACATTAAAAATGCTTATCTAGTATTTCTTTCGTCGATTAAAAGCAATGGACATTCGAAACATTTTCAACGAAACTACTCTGATACGCAAAATGCTGTTGCAGGGACAATTACCTTCAGTTTTCTTCCACTCTCGGTAATTTATTCTGGTGCAGTAAATCTATTTATTTCTAAAATGATCATCGATTGTTGTCAGTGGCCGTCGGATGAGGGTCACCAGAGAAATCTGCTCAAGGATGCTGGATTAACAAAGCTTTGCATCCACTTCAGTTCTAGCCTTCACGTTTAAGACTCGCTATGCCAGGCACACAGTAGCGAGCTTGTACCATTTTCTTCCTATACCTTTTGTAAGATGTTAGTTTCTCACGAGTAGCTTCTTTCCGCGAACCCAAGAGGGTGTTGTCCCGATCACTACAATCTAAACCTGTTTATGTCTAAGGATAACCGTCAGCTAACCCACATAACCTATTAAACTTTAACTCTTACTCTCGAAGCTGCTATCTCGAATGACTCCCGAGCTTTGTACAAGGGGGACATCACGCTAAAAAGGAATCCTTACTTAATATTTTTTGTGTTTATTTTTTTGAGAAAAATATTTTTTATTTATAATGTACAGCGTGGGATGAATTAATTGTCGTCCAAATTACGCAAAAATGAAAATAACAGTGACATCTCATTTTAACAAATATATTTACCAAAATTGTGCAAAAATATGAAATACGAAACAGTAAATCTATTCAATGAAATCGTCATTTGCTTTAAGCATTGACTCTAGACACCTTCGGAATCTCCTGCAGCTCTTCTTGACAGTCTCATTATTTAAGTTGGTGAATGTTGCCATAATTTTTGCCTTCCGTTCATCTTTGTAGTTAGAAGAAGTTTTGTTGGTCTCTCGCTCAACTGCGCCCCATACATAATAATCAAGGGGGTTGAAGTCTGGGGAGTTAGGTGATCAGATGTAAAGGTTTATGTGGTCGCAGAAATTGTCAAGCAGCCACCCTTTTTGATCCAGGGTTGCACTATTTCCTTAAGGATCTTGTCGTAAGCACTACCTCTTCAAGTTACTTGATGTAGGTCTTCTTTTTGAGTCTGAAGCCCGCACCTACACCTTAGTGAGTTTTTTTTCTTATCACAACTATTAGAGGGATTTTTCTGAGCTCCCGTACTTTCTATTCACCATTAGACTCAGCCAACCCTTTCCGAGTTCTCTGCACCAAACCACTCTGAAGTGTTCGTATTTGAGCTTCCGTCGCGCATGCCAAGAAGTAAAGTATTTCATTTTCGAATTTCTAGTAAATTGAATTGCGTCCTGACACTCTTTTACTCATAGACGAGACTCAACTGAGCCTACGATACTGCGCAGTCGACAAAATAAAGAACATACAAGGCACATGCGGTAAATTAAAAATATATAAAATGATGACAATTTGCCAATCGCATCCCCCACACATCCTTTCACACGCACTTTCCGTCTCTCTCTCTCTCTCTCTATATATATATATATATACATATATATATATATATACAATGTTACGGAAAATCCTGAAGATTAACGAAATGGTTTTAACAACCGACATATTGAAATTATTTATTTGAACATTATTTTTAGTCGATACTCTTATTTGAGTAGATATTCTGTTTTTAATCAAGCAGTATATTTATTTCTACCGGACTGATTATTTACAATAAATTTTGTACGAAAATGCGCGTCATACAGCAGGAACCAAACCTGCGACCCCTATCAACATAGGGGAAGCCACCAAATGATCTGGTGCGTCTTAGACCATTCGACCACGAATGATACCACTGTTAAAACACAGTCAATCAAGCCTGTATAACACAATTTTCAGTTCTACGCAAATAACCAATATACAATGTTACGTAAAATCCCAAAGATTAACGAAACGGTTTTAACAACAGACATATTGAAATTATTAGTTTGAACAGTATTTTTAATCGATAAATAATTTCATATATATATATATATATATATATATATATATATATATATATATATATATATCTCATCCACTTGACGCCAGTCCTTTCTACATCACCCCATCTATCTTGTTCTTCTTCTTTCTCTTTACCTTCGCAACTGTCTTCACACCTGTGTTCCCATCCTTCTCTTGCCCTTTCTCTGTAACTACTTCGTCTTTCTCTTCACTCTTTCCTGCCTAAACTTTTACTCGCTTATGTAGCCCCCTGCGCATCAGTGATGGTACCGCCTTGCTTGAGGTGAAACGATTAATATATATATACGTTAAACTTTCGTATAAGAGCTCACCCTCATTTACATTTAATATTACAGCATTGCAGATTTAGGTGACGTAGATCGAGATTATAGTCAACCAAACATTTCAGTTTCTCAAGTCTCGAGGTATATTCTTCGAACCATTATGAAAGATAATTAGACTACCAAAATATTCAGCCATGTGCCACATCTTAAGCTACGCTTAGAACATCATTTGAGCACTTCCACGTGATATAATGGTTAATAAGATGGTCTCGCAACATCAGTTACAGCTGTATAGAGTTTACAATTCTCACTAGATGCTCAATACATCCGGCCTTGTACCACATCTAATCTCCGCTTAGAAAATCATTAGGGCACTTTTAGCATGGTGTAATGGTTAGCAAGCCTGTCTCGTAAAGATCAATTATAACTGAATAGTGATTTCGATCCTCACCGGGTGCCCGTACATTCGACCTTGTACCACATAAGGTACACTTGAAATCTCCATAACTAGGAATAGGTGCTTGGAGAATTTGACACATGTAAGACATTACGAAAGCAAGGGGTAAGCAGCGGGTATCTATGTGCTCTGTTTGTGAGAATGGTTATCAGAATAGCGATTTGTGACACAAGGTTGGTTTTTAATATAGTGGACGCTCGGGAAGTTGGTCAAATATTATCCAGCCCCCGTTTACGTGGTAACTGGGTACTAAGTTTGTCTTAGCATGTCTAATCTGGTTTTAATTGGTCATACTCCATCGCCAAATTGAGAGATAGCAAAAGGACAAATGCCGCTAAGACTTACAAAGGATTAGAGGTAGTGGAGAGCCACGAAAGAATACGGCACATAGTAGAAGAGGTATTGTATGAATAAAAATGAGATCTATAACTATGTAAATGGCGATGATAAAAGTTTTATAGTCACATGAAATTTCCAACGGCGATTTGCAAAATAAATAATTGGTGTTTTAGTATCGAAAAATAAACATGAAACATAAAAAGCCTAAATAATGAGTTAACCGTATCACTAATTATATATGCGTTTTTACTTTTTCCTTTTGCTCATTTTGTTATTTTGCTGGTCGCTTCTGACTGGAAATGAACTTAATAATGTCAAGCACTTGAACGAGCATATAGGATAATGTCGAGAGTTTGAAGAGGCCATTGAACACAGATTAATTACATGGCTATACACATATACGTTGAAAAATGCATTGACGAATTTAAGTATTTCGAAACTTTAATCAAGAGACATGAATCGTCAGATTAGAAATAATAAAAACATAAAAATGCTATTAGTAAACATTTTTTTTCATTTCGGCGTTCTTCAAAACAAGAAACATAGAATGAGGTCGGAAACATGGTTTGGTCGAAAGATTATTTTATTTAGCATAGAGATTCTTTTAAAAATTGAAATCTGGATTGTTTGATCGACCTTTTTTTGAGTGGCAGAACTTATAAACCCTTTTGCAAGGTTATTTAAAGCTATCATATTTTTTACATTTTAAGAAGTTTTTGAGATTTACGTTGTTGTGCAGTGGATATCGCCTCAAAACGAAAAATCGGAAAGCCGAGTTAGAATTCCAGTTGAATTAATTGCATTCATCTTACGCCGAACTAAATTTTGGAAAGATATTAATCCATCGCTTCTCCCCCTAGTTATGGGTTTAATAGCAGGACATTGAGTTCTATAGCCTTAGTTGACAACCAGTCTACCGCATAAAGAAAAGGCAAGCTAAAATATTTCTGCTCAGTCAGTCATGTCTCTTTCGAGACATGATCGCACAATCGCACAATCGTGTATCACGTATGGCATCTGACTGAACGACTTACTGATATAGTCCTACCAAATTATTTACATACCCATACTTTCACAGATTTTAAGTTTTTCTACATAATATAGTCGTTTACTCGGAACGACAAATCGGGGAGCCGAGTTCGAATTTTGGTTGAATTCTTTGCGTTCACTTACGCACAAATACCCTTGGGAGAGTTATTAATCTGTCTCTTCCCCCGTTATGGGTTAAATAATAGGACAGATTAGGTTCTATAGCCTTGACTCTCAACCAGTCTACTGCAGAAAGCAATGGCAATCTACTGAGGGATAATCTTCTGCCCAGTCAGTCATGTCTCTTTCGAGGCATGATCGCCCAAAGCGTGTATCACGTATGGCACTTAACTGACTGACTGATGGTCATTTATTCATTACCCCCCCCCCCCCACACACACACACTCCCAAGATACCCCCACTCCCCAGATTGCAGAACCTGATATTTTTAGGCGGTCACTCCTCTATTTAATGACCATGCTCGACGTTATTTAACTTCAGTGATTGTGCGAGCACCGGTATTTTTTTTAATCACATCACTCCAAGCAAGGCGGTAAGGCCACTGGTGTGCAGGGGGCTACCTAAGAGTAATTAGATTAGAAGAGAGAAAGCCGGAAACCACAACCTAATCAGGGAACAAAGGATGAGCCTCTACACCTATTCAATAGACGTGGGTGGAGTGTGAACCGGGCGATAGTTCAGTCTATCTACTCCAATGAAGAAAAAAATAAAAAAGAAAAGTGAAAAGACCCCTCTTCGCAGCGGGCCTTCCTTTCTTTCTTTCTTTCTTTCTTTCATTTCTTTCTTTCTTTCTTTCTCTTTCTCTCTCTCTCTCTCTCTCTCTCTCTCTCTCTCTCTTCCAATTTTAATTAACCCAAGATGGCAGATAACACCAGTAAATTCTCTGGGAAAATTAAAGAACGGAAACCTAGTTCGGTATTTCTGCTCAACTTTTTCAGTTTGTCTTACCAAACTGGTATGTTGATTTCCGCTTTTTATTTTAATTTTTTATTTTAATTTCAGTTTTTTCTGTGTAATTTTTGTCTTTCATTTGTCTGAATTTTTTAACAGGGGTAGTACTCCAACGAGATATGAATGTAAGCCTACGAAATCTTGAAACATTTCAAATCTGTTCGTTTACTTGGAGATAGAATAATGATTTAAAAAAGTGTTTATTGGAAGATGCAGAAAAAAAAAGCTTCAAAGACAACCCCCCCCAAAAAAAAACAAGCTAGTTTTGATAAGGTTTAAATATTTTTATTTAAAAACGTAAATTTAAATAAAGGCAGTAATGATATTTACAATATTAAAAAGATAGCATATTATGAGTCTCCTCGACAAAAAAAAAAATGATTAAATACTAATTACTTTCTATGAGGAGAAAATAATTTAAAATGCAGAGAAAATTATTAAATTCTAATTACTTTCTATGAGGAGAAAAATAATTTAAAATGCAGAGGAAGACCAATAATGTGGCATATCGTAAAAGCAGAAGGCATGTTTGTTAGCAAGAGAGACAAATCAAAGCATGACCTATGCACAGGGGACGTCAAAAAATGCAGGTAAGAGAATTCAAATATTCGAGTAGAATAGTAACAGGAAACAAAAATAAGTCCCAGAAATTAATATGTCCATATAAATAAGAAAAAATGTCTTTCAGAAACTAAGCAAATAATTAAGATAATTATCTATCTATCTATCTATCTATCTATCTATCTATCTATCTATCTATCTATCTATAACACCGACCAATTCAACCAAAAACTAAATTAATTATCTATTATAAATATCCAAAACTGCTAAGCTCAACGTCAATAATAATTATTCACTTGCAAAATCTAAATTGCAGAGTACCAGTGTCGTTTACGAATTTATACGTCATTTGAAGTATTGTGTTTCTGAACTATCCAAATCCGTAAACAATTACATTGGCACCACAAAATTGACGAGAAAACTGACATTGCACTTTTCCCACCAAAGTTCAACCTGATTACATTTAAGCACACCTCGAGATCTTCCAGGACTTATCCATGATATACTCGTTGATAATACATACATAATATCATCATCCAAATGCAAAAGAAGATTAAAAATAATGGAGACATTTCTAATAAAATTTTTTAAAAAATCCTACATTTAATAACATCAATTATGAACATGGTAACAATGGGCTTACCATGTTCGAAACTTAACATACACAAGACTCTATATGAATAAACTTTACATAATTATTTACAAGTAAAACAGAATTAATTCTTGATAATGGCTAATTGTATAGCCGAAAGCGCTCGAAAGTACAAAACCTTTGAACAATTCTTATATAATTTGAGTTATGAAAAACAAATCATAAGAAGACATAAAAATATATTTAAAAAAGTAATGATAATACTTTGTTTATCATTTTTAATGAAACCTTCATAAAAGAAAGATTGCTGCCCAAATACACAATATATATATATATATATATATATATATATATATATATATATATATATATTGTTTATATATAGAGAGAAGGATAAAAATATATATATACATATAATATTACCTACAAACTCTGTAAAATCCACTTTCTCTAATCCAAACAACATCAAAACTATTACGACCACATCTAAAACTATTATGCGTATGATCAGAACCAAAAACATCCATGACAATAATAATTCTAAACGAGATGTATAAAATAAGCTGTCACAGCTCCTCTTCACAATGCACTGGTGAAACTTGCAGAAAAAAAAAAAAACACGTATCTATGAACACAAAAGCATCTTGTACAAAAGCATTAATCAAATACAGAAATTATACATAGAAATAAATTCAACCACAATGTAATCGATCCTGAATTGACATCCCGATTTCAGTCTCTTTCTTACCGAGGTGACGTTGCGTCCTCCTGTTTTTCTAAAAATATTTTCATGGCAGCTGCTCTGGCGAGTTCTTTTGGCTGGTGTCCCGACCACAAACGTGCTACTAGATTAGCACCCATGCCTCACCATTTGCCGTTGAAATAGTTAAATATAACTCTTCTCAATAGTTTCTTTTTTCGCAACTACCGCCTGTTGAACTTAACCCTCTAGGGCCATTCGTATCATATTTGATACAGTATTTCCCTATAAGGAAACATTTGGTATTTCCCTATAAGGAAACATTTGGTATTCATTGACTGAGCAGTCAGTACTGCTTTCATTTGAAATTTATAAAATATTTCTCTTAAAAATTTTTTCAGGAAAATATTTCTTTCAAGGCTTGTTTTCATACTGTATCAAATATGATACGAATGACCCTAGAGGGTTAATAATATAATATGATTAAGGCTTCTACTTGTCATAAAGTGGGGGATCAGTTCTATATTGTTATGAAGTAATAAACAGATCCCCCACTAATTACTACTTAAGCCTCTAGGACCATTCGTATCATATTTGATACAGTATTTCCCTATAAGGAAACATTTGGTATTTCCCTATAAGGAAACATTTGGTATTCATTGACTGAGCAGTCAGTACTGCTTTCATTTGAAATTTATAAAATATTTCTCTTAAAATTTTTTTCAGGAAAATATTTCTTTCAAGGCTTGTTTTCATACTGTATCAAATATGATACGAATGGCCCTAGATGGTTAATCTCAGTCTGTTTATCTATCTATCTATCTATCTATTAACCCTCTAGGGCCATTCGTATCATATTTGATACAGTATTTCCCTATAAGGAAACATTTGGTATTTCCCTATAAGGAAACATTTGGTATTCATTGACTGAGCAGTCAGTACTGCTTTCATTTGAAATTTATAAAATATTTCTCTTAATAATTTTTTCAGGAAAATATTTCTTTCAAGGCTTGTTTTCATACTGTATCAAATATGATACGAATGGGCCTAGAGGGTTAATTCTTTTTACTTGCTTTCCTGATAGCTACAATCTGCAAAACTTTAAATGCAACAACTGCCATCTTCTATCTTCTTGAATCCCGTTCATCTTTTCCTCAATTCCCTTTGTACTCAGTCTTTTCTTTTACTGTAACCCACACTGTATATAAGTGACAGTCTCGGCTTGCTTGGAGCAAAATTATTAAAAAAGATATCACAATATATTCTTGTCCATTAAGTAGGAGAGTTAACAAAAATAACAAAGATGTGGGATGAGGGTAATATAATCTACTAGAGTGTGTATTTCTCGAATTAGAGATACACTCTGATCATATGTATATATATCTTTATGTCCGTATCTCTGCACCTGTTTCAGTCTATTCTTATCTATCTATCTATCTATCTATCTATCTATCTATCTATCTATCTATCTAACACATCACTCAATAAGTCCTGGGCATGACATATAGATGGTGCCACTAATAGAAAATACATATAATCTTTATGAAATGCAAATGACACATGATAAAATTTGGGTCCAAATAGATTATTAGTTTAGTAATTACAGTTAAGTGAAGCTAGTGTTGCATACTTTCAAAATACTGGAAAAATCTGAATTTCGTGTGTTGATAAAGCATTGCTTTTGAATGGGAAAATACTGTTCAAGCAAAGCAATGACTTGATAAGTGTTATTCGGATACTGCGCAGTCGGAAACAACGGTTATGAGGTGGTATGCTGACTTTAAACGTGGTCGTACTGACACAACTGATGCTGAACGCTCAGGTCGTCCAAAATAGACACTTGTCCCGGAAAACACACACACACACACACACACACACACACACACACACACACACACACACACATCGACATAATTTTTTTGGCTGATCGTAAATTGAAGTTGCGTGAGATAGCAGAGGAGTTGAATATATCAGAAGGCAGTGTATTCACCATTTTGCATGAATATTTGTCACTGAGAAAGCTGTGTTCAATGGGTGCCGCGTTTGCTTACAGACGATAAAAAACAACAACGCGTCGAAGATTCAGAGCGTTGTTTGCAACAGTTTCAACGCAACAAGATGGATTTTTTTGCGTAAATATCTGACAATGGATGTAACATGGATCAATCACTTCACTCCAGAGTCAAATCGGCTGTCAGCTGAGTGGACAGCGACATATGAAAGCCGAACCAAAGACGCAAACATCACCAGGCAAGGTTTTGGCATCCGTAGTTTGGGATTCGCAAGATATTTTGTTCATCGATTACCCTGAGAAAGAAAGAACCATCAATAGCGAATATTGCATAGCATTATTGGTACGTTTGATGGGAGAATTGCCGAAAAACATCTACAAATGAAGAAGAAAAAGTGATTTTCACCGTGTCACAAGTCGATCACAATGATGGCAAATCACACTCTTCTCTTCCGCAATCACCCTCTTCTCTAGATTTTCCCCCGTCCCAGCGACTACTCGCTGTTTGGAGACCTCAAAAGAATGCAACAGGGAAAGAGATTTGGCTCTAATGAAGAAATGATATCAGAAACTGAGGCGTATTTTGTGGCCAGTTGTTTTACAAAAATGGCATCTAATTGTCACAGAAGCGTTGGAATAAGTATATCACCCCAGAAGGAGACTATGTTGATGAATAAAGTTGAATTTTGTCTAAACGTTGTTTTATTAGTTTCGCCCAAGATTTATTGTGTGCTGTTCTATCTATCTATCTATCTATCTATCTATCTATCTATCTATCTATCTATCTATCTATCTATCTATCAAAAAGTAGAGGCAGAAAGTGATGTGTTAGAAGAGAGAGAGAGAGAGAGAGAGAGAGAGATAGAGAGAGTTGTTATGAGATGCGTGTCCCACTAATTATATATTAGTCCTTCTGATGCTGAGAATGTTTGGTTATCTACTCTGCAATTTATCCAATTATTGAGGGTTGCGTTTTTCCTATGTTTAAATTTTTTCTTTATGTCCAAGAAAGGAATTCGTCTAATCTCAATCGAGAAAGGTCTGTCTTAGATTGTAATGACTGTGTTTTCTCTCAACAAAATAAATAGCGACGCAAACGCACACGTTAGTCTCTGTGCGTTGTCCATTGTTTCGAACGACAGGACACGGATAATTGCACTGGACGCCTAGAAATCGTAGTAATCTTACTTAATCTAGCAATGCTTTTCTGTAAACAACATTATCAACAAACAATAGGTCCACATTCTATTTATTTGTCCTACTGCGAGGGCAAATATCAACCAAAGATAGGTTTATTATGTTACCCTACACACTACTGTAGGGCAAATTGAAAAAAACAAAACAAAAAAAAAACGTCTGATATGATTTTTTCGTTGGCGTCAATGATTAGTTCTCATCATACACGCCAAATTTGATATTGATCTTCTTATATGTGCTGTGCCCCTTCCGGACGTAGGCTATCATGGCCTTCCACATCTTTCTAGATTTTGTAGCTCTTAATACTCCTTCTCTTCTTACCCTTCTCAAATCATACTTTCATCCATTGGTTCAAGTCCATCAAGTATATTTCTCCCTGTTTCTCCTTCCTTGTATCTGTCTAGTGAGCGTCTGATTTTCCAATCTCTCCTTCCTCATTACATGTCCCAGAAACTTCAGCCGTCTTTCCTGATGTTAAGCATAAGTTTCCTTTTCGTTTCCATCTTCTCCATAAGCTCGTCGTTGTTTAAATAGTCGGTCCATCGAATCCTCAGCACCTTTTTATAGAACCACAATTTGGTTGCTTCCAGCATTCCCTGCCGGGCTGAAGGACAGACTTCACATCGCAATCCAGTAGTTTCTTCCTAGTTTCCACCGAAAATTTCCTGTCTCTCAATACTTTATTTAGCTTCTGGAATGCATCTTTGGCCATGCCATTACGCCTACGGATCTTAGTGCCGCATTTTCCGTCCTCTGTTAGAACATTTCTCAGCTATTTCAAGTTCTGTACCCGCTTGATTTTAGTATACCCAGTCTGTAGTTGACAGTTTGGGTTTCTCTTCTTACTGATGACCATACATTCAGTTTTCTTGTTTATATGTTTTTCTTTCTTTTCGCGTTTTTAACTATTTTCTGTAGAAGGTCTTCCAGTTATTTTCCAGTGTTTGCTATCGGCATTGTATCATCTGATATTGCATTATATTGTTCGGCTTGCGACCGCCAATGACGAATGCTGGCAGGACTTCTAGTTCTCTCAGAATTGTTTCGTTGTATAGGTTGAATAGATCTGGTGAGAAGACACATCCTTGTCTTACACCCCTTTCTATTTTTGTATATCTGCTGAACTCGTTTCCTGTCCGTATGCAGGCGATTTGCTTCCAGTACATATTCTTAATTATTCTAATGTCTTTCCTGAATTGAATATGTCAAAGTTGCCAATCACCTTTATCAAGTCTTTGTGGCGTTCTTTGTTGAATGCTTTTGCGTAGTCTATGAAACACATTTGTATTGCCTGTTCGGCTAGCATTCTAAGCTTAAATATCGCGTTCCTTGTTCCAATGTCTTTGACAAAACCGCATGTTCTTGTTCTCTCATTGGCCTGATTCTACTACACGCTCTATTCATCAGAATTTGGATGATGAGGTTTGTCATGTAACTCATTAAACTGATTGTTCGGTGGAGTTCACATGCCTTCGAGTTCACATGCCTTAGTCAGTGCTATGAAAATCGATCTGTTTAGGTCTTCCTGTATATTGCAACTGTTTTAGATTTTATTTCTGTAATTTTGTCTACGCCGAAATCGTCTGAGGCTACCAGCATCTCTATTACAAAGACCTGGAAATTGAAATAGAAAAAATGTGGAAATTGAAAACAAGAGTTGTGCCAGTGATAGTAGGTGCACTTGGAATGATAAAAAATGGAACAAAACAACACATTGAAAGAATCCCTGGAAACCCCAGCTTAAGAGATATACAAAAAATTGTCTTATTAAGTACAACCCACACACTAAGGAAAGCGTTATCTATGTAATGCTGGGGATGATAGGGAAGATAGAAAAACATGAAATGGAGTCATAACAACACGCCACTACCTGCCTTAGGTCTCCCCGCAGACTTGGTTGGTAGTGAGACCAATGCAGAAATCGAAATATGATGAAAAATGACATAATAATAGTAAAGAACGTGTTTGAAATTACTCCGAGAATGACGTGTTTTTCTGAATCTCTTGAAAATGTAACTTTTTTTTTCTATATTAAATTTTGTTTTACTATTTTAACGTAAACATAAATTCTTCTTCGTATATTATTTACTTTATCTGCTTCTTCTTTAAATGATTCTAATAGATTCATCAACTAGTTTTCTTACTATTCATATTTCCCTTAGTTGTCGATATTTCGAAATAATTTTTTTTTAAACTATGATAATTTTTCTTAAAAGCAAAAAACAACAGTGAAAAAAATACGATGGAAAAAACAGTTCGATACAATTTCTACGATATTCTTTCTGAGGAAGAATACGTACTTATTTATTTATTTATTTTATTTATTTATTTATTTTTTCTTGATAACCCTATTTTCGTAGACTTTAATGAAAAAATAATTGAATATACAGTGGGCAAACAAATTATTATTTTAAAAATTCCCAGCAGTAATAAAGTTAAACGTATGTCAACTTTTTATTTTCCATTAATTTTTTTTTCTAAACAGTTATTTTTCTAACAAGGACTAGTGACGGTAGCAACAGTTTTTTTTAAACAAGATACTCTAGTATAGTGACGTTTTGTTTCGTTGAGCGGCTGTTACTTCCAAGATTTTTTTTTAACCAGCGTCTTTCTCATTGAATTCACGTCTCTGTCACCTGTTGCTTGGCAACCCATTTAGGAGAAGGAAAACTTCGAACAACAACCCGCAACTCAAAGTGTTAATCGTACCGAGGAGTAAATGTCTATTTCGTTATGAGCTCACAAACGCTCCCCTACAGGCTCCCGAACCCTGTTTGTAAAAGACAGTTACCCAACGTGCCGGGCAACTTTGGGTGGACTTTTGGACGCGTGCGTCACTTGTTGGAATAATATGAGAATTACAAACAGAAATAAAAAAATCCAGTATGGCTTTTCCAGTCAATAAACAGAGAATCCGTCCTTTAGGAGGGAACCTACCTAAGGTAAAAAAATCTGCCATCGGAACAAGCTCCCACAAAAAGAATGAATCTTCAGGTCCCCACAACAACGATAATTCTAATGATGACACTGAAAATTCTCCAGTTAGATCCATAAAGAAAGAAAAAAAGAAAATGGTCTCATGAGGAGTACAAAGTCGTTATATGCATTTCATGAAGCGTTACTCAAACATCAAAAAAACATCACTCGCCAAACATGATATTTGTCGAGAAAAGGTTGGACAAACAAATAGAAAGTACATTGACGAAAATAAATTAACCAGTGTACGAAGGTACATCATGCGAAATAACCGATTGATAGAGGCTGAAATTAATGAGATAAAAAGAATTACAGCCAGATTAGACGAATCAACAAAACATGAAAGGGAACAGGAATCAGAAAAAGTAGTAACATCAAACAAGCCACAGGTCATAATGTAGAAACCGAGATACACAAAAATCACAGTAAAAATAATGCTTAAAGTTTAGAAGTGTTGGAAAAGTATGATCCGAGTCAGTTACAAGATGACAATAAAACAAGTTCCAAACACATTGAACAGAATTATTTTACGGAAAACAAGAACAGTATACAAGAATCCAAGGAAGAAATCAAGAGCCATATAAGTCAGATACAAAATATTGCAATAGAGGAACGAGAACAACTCTCAAAATTACGACCAACAAAGGATAAGCTCGAAATTATTAAGCTCTACAATGCTGCATTCAAATTAATTTTGGATGAAGAAGACATTCATATAAATCTCTATGAAGCAATATATGCATCAACAATAGCAGCAACAAAGAAATTGAACTGTCAAATTAAAAATAAGGCAGTCTCGCTGACATGAAGTTTCACCTTGGAAAAGAAAAATAGAAAAAGAAATCGCACAACTGAGAAGTGAATTATCAGTACTCGATGAAGTGACAAGAGAAATGAATATAAGAATTAGAAAAGGCAGAAGAGTCCAAAGAAAATGCAATATTAGAAATGAAAATGAAGTCCTATCAACGAAGGAAAACATTAACCTATCATTACAACTGAAGGCTCAAAAAAATAAGCCGCTATGAGAAAAGATTCAGATTCTACAGATAAAACAAGAGTTTTCAAACCGATCCAAAGAAATTTTAGAGGAAAATAGGAAAAAAAAGAATTGAAGTGATAGTCCACAAAAAAAAAAAAAAAAAAAAAAAAAAAATGGAAGAGGTTATAGTGTCCTGGGAAAAAATATGGGCTTGCCCTAAAGAACATAGCAAAGAAGCAGACTGGATTGCGCAAGAGATAGGACGAATGAAAAATAAACCAGAACAGACATGGGCTGGAATCACAGAAGAGGATATTAAATGTGCACTGAAAAAGGTACACAATTGAAAATTTTCAGGAACAGATAACATTTCTAACATTTGGCTAAATTATTTAAATACACCACATAAAAACTAGCCAAAGAAATTTATGCTTAACTATCCCACTAAAATTTATGCATGGATGACCGTAGAAATTACCTTTTTTCTACCCAAAAATAGTGATACAAATAACCCGACAATCTACAGACCAATTACATGCCGTCCGTCAACATACAAGCTATTAACACTTATTTAAACAAAACATACATATTTCTTCTAGGAAAGAAATGATATACTACCGCTTGAACACAAAGCGTGCAAACATGGCTGTTATGGATGTAAAAACCAATTACTTATAGGATGATCCTGGAAAACTGCTTCAATTCAAGGAAAAATCTTAGTACTGCCTAGACAGATTATTGTAAGGCATTGATAGTGTACCACATTTCTGGATCTTAAAGACTTTAAATATGTACATCCATCATCATCAATTTCATGAAACAGTGTATGTCAAAATGAAAAATACTCCTTTACCTCAATCATATGAATGGAATCTATAAGTCTGGTGAAATATACATCAACAGAGGTATATTTACAAAATGACTCTTTGTCTCCCTTACTATTTTGCATATCAGTAATAGCATTAACCAGTCAATTAACAAGACAGAATGTGGTTATAAAATAGCTCAAAAGAAAATAAGCTACTTTTTAACATGGATGACTTACAGTTGTATGCCAAGAATGACAATGAGCTGGAAGGTCTTCTGCAAACTGTATAATGCTTCGGTGAAGACATTGGAATGAAATTCAATTTGAATAAATATTCTAAAGCTACGGTTTTAAAGGGACCATTACAACAAACATCCTCAATTAGCTTAGACCCTGCTGTAACAATAAAAAATTAGAGCAAGAGGAGGCTCATAAGTACCTAGATGTAAATGAGAGTGAAAGAATTCAACATCTTGAACTGGACTCTAAACGACATCAGACGAATGGGTTCTAAAAGAAGAAAGCTCCTTTCTAAACATAAGATGCATCATCGAAAGGCTGATGTTGACCACCTGTGCATACCCCGTAAAGAAAGAGGAAGAGGTCTTCAGCTAGAATCGTCATACAAGACAACAGCTATTGGCTTACTAACATATATAGAAACAACAAAGAACTTGATGATACAATTAGTCAAACAACATGAAATCAAAAAGAAAAATATTCAATATTGAAAGAAGGCAGTAAATACAAACAAGATTTACATTTAGTAGATTCTGTAGAAAAGCAAAACAGAAGTCAGGAATCAACTACTGTGGTAAAAAATAAGAAAACGGAATTAAATGATAAACCTCTTGAACAGATGAAACGACGCTGGCAAGACAAACCTCTGCATGGCCAATATCTAGAATGTGCTTATAAACCCAATGTTTATAAAGTTAATACTCGTCGATGGTTACGTGCATTTGGATTAAAGTCTGAAACTGAAGACTTTATTCTTGCTGCGCAAGAACAAAATCTTTTAACTAGGTACTTTCATGCAAATATTATAAATAATAATGCAGTTTCTGTGATAAATACCAAGAAATAATAGACCATCTAATCTCAGGATGTTCTGTACTTGCCCCAAATGAATATAAAATCGTCACGATAGAGTGGGGAAATATTTATACAATGGACAATGTGCAAACACTATGGAAAATCTGTAAACAAACACTGGTATGAACATCACCCAGCACAGGTTACAGGAATAGAAGATGTCACCATTCTATGGGATTACACCATCTATACAGACCGAAAAATTGAAGCAAATAGGCCGGACGATATTGTTTAAAACCAAAAAGAAAAGAATTGCCTATTAATTGATATAACCGGTCTAGAGGATTTTGACATAGCAACCAAGGATATCAATAACTGTCAAAATATAAAGACCTGGTATTTGAAATAGAAAAAAATATGGAAATTGAACACAAGTATCGTACCAGTGATAGTGGATGCACTTGGAATGATAAAAAATGGAACAAAAACACATTGGAAGAATCCCTGGAAACTCCAGCTTAAGAGATATACAAAAATTGTCTTGTTAAGTACAGCCCTCAGATTAAGGTAAATTTTGTCTATGTAACGCCAGGGATGTTAGGGAAATATGAAAAAGCATGAAATAGAGCCATAACAACACACCACGACCTGCCTTAGGTCTTCCTGCAGACTTGGTAGGTAGTGCGACCATAACAGAAATAGATTTATACTACTACTACTACTAATAATAATAATAATAAAATAATAATAATAATAATAATAATAATAATAATAATAATAATAAGCTGAAACTAATGAAATTAAAAGAATTGTAACAAGAAGAGACGAATCAACAAAATATGAAAAGGAACCGGAATCAGAAATAAAAAGTAATAACACCAAACAAGCCACAGGTCATAATGTAGAAATCGTGAAACACGCAAATCACTGCGAAGATAATGCTGTAAGTTTAAAAGTGCTGGAAAGGTGTGATCTGAGTCAGTTAAAAGACAAAAATAAAACGAGTTCAGAACACATCGAAGATAATTATTTGACGGAAAATAAGAACAATATACAGGAAGCCAAGATAGAAATAAAAAAAAACATCTAAGTCAAATACAAAATATTACAATGGAGGAACGTGAACAGCTCCCAAAATTACAACCAACAAAACATAACCTCCGTACTATTAAACTCTACAATGCAGCACTGAAATAAATACTGGATGAAGACCCTCATACAAATCTTAACGAAGTAATATATGCATCAGCAACAGCAGCAACAAAAAAAAATGAATATCAAAATAAAAACAAGGCAGTCTCGCAGGCGTGAAGATCCACCTTGGAAAAGAAAAATACAAAAAGAAATCGAACAACTTAGAAGCGAACTATCAGTACTGGATGAACTGAGTAGAGGAATAAATGTAAGAACTAGGAAAAGCAGAAGAGCCGAAAAAAAATATAACATCAGGAATGTAAATGAAGTCTTATCAAATAAAGAAAAAATAAAGCAAAAAATTCAACTGAAGGCTCAAAGAATAAGACGCTATGAAAAAAGAGCAAGATTTTACAGACAAAACAAGATTTTTCAGACTGATACAAAGAGATTTTACAGGGAAATAGGTAAAAAAAGAATTGAAGTGACAGTACCCCCCAGAATGGAAGAAGTCACACAGTTCTGGGAAAAGATATGGGCTTGCCCTAAAGAACTTAACAAGGAAGTACATTGGATTACGCAAGAGATAGAACGAATGGAAAATAAACCCGAACAGACATGGTCTGGAATTACAGAAGATGAGGTTAAATTTGCACTAAAAAAAAGCACACAATTGGAAATTCCCAGGTATAGATAAAATTCCTAACTTTTGGCTATATTATTTAAATGCAGCACATAAAAAACTAGCCAAAGAACTTCAAGAAATGGTTGATGATCCCATTAAAATTCCTGCATGGATGACCAAAGGAATTACATTTCTTCTACCCAAGAATGGTGACACAAACAACCCGAAAAACTACAGACGAATTACATGTCTTCCGACAACATATAAACTATTAACATCTATTTTAACAAAACAGACATATTTATTCTTAGAAAGAAATGACATGATACCGCTTGAACAAAAAGGGTGCAAACGTGGCTGTTATGGTTGTAAAGACCAATTGCTGATTAACAAGATGATCCTGGAAAACTGCTCAGTACAAAGAAAAATCTTAGTACAGCCTGGATAGACTATCGAAAGGCATTCGATAGTGTGCCACATGACTGGATTTTAAAGACTTTAAATATATACAAGATATCGCCCGTCATCATCAATTTCATCAAACAGTGGATGTCTATATGGAAAACAACCCTTTACCTCAATCATATAAATGGAACCTATAAGTCTGATGAAATAAACATCAAAAGAGGTATATTTCAAGGTGATTCTTTATCTCCCTTACTATTCTGCATATCATTAATAGCACTAACCAGTCAACTTAATAAGACAGAATGTGGTTATAAAATAGGACAAAAGAAAATAAGCCATCTATTTTACATGGATGACTTGAAGTTATATGCTAAGAATGATAATGAGCTGGAAGGTTTCTGCAAACTGTAAAATGCTTCAGCGAAGACATTGGAATGAAATTTAATTTGAATAAATGTGCTAAAGCTACAGTTTTACGTGGATCAATACAAGAAACATCCTCAATTAGCCTAGACCCTGCTGTAACAATAAAAGAATTGAAACCAGAAGAAGCTTATAAATGCCTAGGTGTAAATGAGAGTGAAAATATTCACCATAAAAAATGAAAGAAATAGTGCGTAAAGAGTACTATAGAAGGCTACGAATGATATTAAAAACTGAATTAAATTCACAGAACAGAGTTATGGCCATTAATAGCCTTGCAATCCCAGTTGTCCAATATAGCTTTAACATCTTAAACTGGACTCTAAACGACATCAGACGAATGGATGCTAAAACAAGAAAGCTTCTTTCTAAGCATAAGATGCATCATCCAAAGGCTGATGTAGACCGTCTATACATACCCCGTAAAGAAGGTGGAAGAGGTCTTATTCAGCTGGAATTGTCATACAAGACAACAACTATTGGCTTACTAACATACATAGAAACAACAAAGGATTGGATGATACAATTAGTAAGGCAACATGAACAAAGAAAGAAAAAATATTCAATAATAAAAGAAGGCAGTAAATTCAAACAAGATTTACAGTTAGTAGATTCCGTAGAAAAGCAGAACGGAAGCCAAGAGCCGGCTATTGCGGCAAAGAATATGAAAATGAAAGCCAAAGATAAAGCTCTTGAACAGATGAAACAGCGCTGGCAAGACAAACCTCTGCATGGCCAATATCCAGTACGTGCCAATAAATCCAATGTTGACAAAGTTAATACTCATCGATGGTTACGTGCATCTGGATTAAAGTCTGAAACTGAAGGCTTTATTCTTGCAGCACAAGACCAAAGTCTTTTCACGAGAAACTTTCAGGCAAATATTATGCATAATAATATGAATCCAAAATGCAGGTTTTGTGATAAACACCAAGAAACAATAGACCACCTAATCTCAGGCTGTTCTGTGCTTGCCCCAAATGAATATAAAAATCGCCACGATAGAGTTGGGCAATATTTACATTGGGCAATATGCAAACATTATAGAAAAGCTGTAGGCAAGCACTGGTATGAACATCACCCAGCACCGGTTACAGAAATAGAAGATGTAACCATTCTATGGGATTACACCATCTACACAGACAGAAAAATTGAAGCAAACAGGCCAGACATTATTGTTAAAAACCAGAAGGAGAAAACTTGTCTATTAATTGATATGGCTTGTCCAGCGGATTGTAACATAGCAATCAAGGAATTTGAAAAACTGTCAAAATATAAAGACCTGGAAATTGAAATAGAAAAAAATGTGGAAATTGAAAACAAGAGTTGTGCCAGTGATAGTAGGTGCACTTGGAATGATAAAAAATGGAACAAAACAACACATTGAAAGAATCCCTGGAAACCCCAGCTTAAGAGATATACAAAAAATTGTCTTATTAAGTACAGCCCACACACTAAGGAAAACTTTATCTATGTAATGCTGGAGATGATAGGGAAGATAGAAAAACATGAAATGGAGCCATAACAACACGCCTCTACCTGCCTTAGGTCTCCCCGCAGACTTGGTTGGTAGTGAGACCAAAGCAGAAATCGAAATATGATGAAAAATGACATAATAATAATAAAAGAAGAACAAAATGAAAATAAACGTTATTCAGCAATAACGATAGGAATAACGATAGAGTTTCAAGTCGGCTAAGAAGTGAAAGCAACCCATAATACACTTACTGCACCAAAAAGAACCTAAATAAGAAAGCAAAAACAAATGCAAGGTACCAAATTCAGAAACGATGGCAAGATAAGCCTCTTCATGGTCGAGATTCTGGCCGTACCATAGAAGCTGATGTAAGCAAAATCCCATACCCATCAGTTAAAGGCTGAAACGGAAGTTTTTATTCTTGCTGCCCAGGATCAATGCTTGCTAACTAGAAATTACCAAGCACGCGCACTGAAAGAATTTGTTAACTTCAAATGCAAATTCTGTTATAAATATCCAGAAACAATTGACCATCTTATATCAGGTTGCACAGCGTTGGCATCTACAGAATATAAAACTCGGCATGAAAGCGTGAGCCGATATCTACACAGGTAAATATGGAATTTTACCGGAAGAAGACTGCAAGAAACATCCCCTAGACCCAGATAAAGGGTCAAGTTATTTTAGAATCTCATAGAACTTTACAGTACACACAGACAGAACAACAAAAGATAATCACCCAAACATCGTGATCAAAAACAAAAAAAACAAAAAAAAAAAACAGAATGTGATTTCAATTTGAGATGGCGGCCACAGCAGATTGTAATGTATCTTTGAATATCTTCAAAAACTATCAAAATAAAAGAATCTTGAAGTGAAAATCTCAAAAATATAGCACATGAGGAAACCAGTAATTCTAGATGTAATTGGAGCAATTGGGTTGATTGGAGATGGTTCCAATAGAATCATTAACGAAGATTTCTAGTAGGCGGCACCTTAAAGAAATGCAAAATAAATGTATTCCCAAATACAGCACACACATTACGAATAGCTTTATCGATGTAAAATATATTTTCTTTTAGTTTTCTATAAAAAATGATCCGGGAAAAATGCCATGAACCTATTTCTGAGTTTAGGTCTCTTGTTTTGGACCCGGAAGGAAATGTGTATACAACACATATAGATAGTTCCTGATAGACTCATTAAAGGAATTCCTGTAAGAGCATACCTTAAAGAAATACAAAAATATGTACTCACTAATACAGCACACACATTACGGATAGCTTTATTTATGTAAAATATGTTTTTAGTTTTCAATAAAAATGATTCGTGGAAAATTGTCATGAATCCATTTCTGACTTTAGGTCTCTTGTTTTGGACCCGGAAGGAAATGTGTATATAACACAAATCCAAGAAAACAATAATAATAAGATATTCTTCTTAGTTCTTCGACCGCATTAATTTAAGTGCATTGCTAGGTCTGCAGTTAGGTTTTCTTTTTTTTTTTACTGCTGAAATAGTTTCTTAAAAACATTTCTTTCACGCGTACAACTCGTTTGCAGAATTTAGATTGTTGCTTTCCACTCACTTACGATGCTAAGAAGTGTAAATGAAACATCAATCGCCATTTTCCTAAAACCTTTTATTGTGCTTACTCCTCACTAACGTTTTTCATCTTCTTTCACTCTCAGTAATCCTTTCAGTCTGAGTTTGATTATCGAGCGTTTCATTCTATCTATGCGGAATTACTGTTAAAACATCAGCCATTGACCTAGATTAACGAAATCTATATTGTTTCTAACCCAAGTGGTAGATGCTGTTCACACGACTAGCAACATTACTGTTGATAGTCTCGAAAGGTTTGCTGATGGAATTAACGAAATTGCTGAGGCGACATTGCAATGGGGATTCGAGCTGAGCGTATTCTTCCAAACTGGGCATGCAGCTGACACCTTCCATAGGATAAACATTTCTGCTACAAAATTCCAACAGGAAGATCTAGCGTGGGCCCTGATTCGAAGAAGCGAAAATAAATATCGACTTCTATAAGGATATGCAATGTCATTTGTGCCGACCAGGCATCACAGCATCAGTCATTTTCCAATGAACTATGTCTTTTCTAGAACAAAAGTGATGTCAATTGTTCTGTAGTGAACAAACGAAGTTCTAGACTTAAAAATTCAAATGCCAAGCACTGACTTATTGATTTTGTTAGAAATAAACAAATTTTCTCGAATTTACAAACTTTGCTTAATACACACAAAACTCACGAAATTTCGCATCTCGATGTGAAATGTTTGTCGTCCAATGGAAAGGCCAGAATCACATCCAGGAGTCAATTCCCAAACCAATATAAGTTTTAAACCTAGTCAGATTGTTAAAATGACTAGCGCAATTAACACATCCCTCGACAAACGTCGAGCGATCGCTATTATTGTCTGTATCTTTCTCTCTCACTTTTCACATCATTCCATTTACCCTTCACCCTGAGCAATAACTTCAAAGACACTCCTGCCCAATAAACACTCAAACATACACACACATATACGTCCCTACCTACATACACATGAACTAATTCTTGCAAGAACTACTACAAACATTTCAACGAACATTTCAATGAACTTTTGATACCCTTATCCTTTCAATACTATTTCTGTTAGAACGTTTACTTCTACCTATTCATATTATTCTTTTCAATATTCTTTCACTAATCCACTTTTGACAACCTTCTGATGATAGCGAATAATTCTAAATTGTAAGAAGTTCGGTTATATATGACACACAAGGCCAATTAAAAAAAGACATTAAACATCTTCCTATTTTTACACTGGTGACTCCTCGACGTCCAAAGAAAACGTACCCTACTGCTTCAGTTCCAAACAGCTTCCCCAGTTGGAACCTCGACGGCATGATGTAGATGCAGCACTAAACTGACAACAAGATCCCATCGTTTTTCAGGTGAAATAACCGTAAGTTCTATTCTAATAGTTCTTTTTTTTTTTAACTTTTCGCGTTTGAGAATCTCTTTCAGCTTCTTGCTTTCCTACTAACTACAATCTCTTAAAGGTTTAAATGCAACATCAATCACCATCTTTCTGGAAGTTACTTTTTACTGTCTTTTCTTTTTTCTAACGTGCTCTCATCTTCTTTCACGTTCAGTAACACCTGTCGTCTCACTAGCATTGCTATTAATGTTCTGGGACTGTTTTTAAAAGGTTGTTTATTATAATATCAATACTAATATTTTTCAGAATTTTATCTTTTTTAAATACATTAAATCCTGTCGATGACATATCTGCTATAAGCGTTACACTTCTTTTCAAAAAATTCCCAGTTATAGCCTTACTTTTCATAAATGTTACAGACTTAAGATGATTTTCGAATAAGAGACAGTCAGAGAGAGAGAGAGAGAGAGAGAGGGAGAGAGGGAGGGAGGGAGAGAGAGAGGGAGGGAGGGAGAGAGGGAGGGAGGGAGAGAGAGAGGGAGGGAGAGAGGGAGGGAGGGAGAGAGAGAGAGAGAGGATATACAAGATGGTGTTTCGGGTATCAAGTAGCATACTCCCCAAGGATGGGTGGCCGAATTAAACTGCCCAGGGGTATGCGACGAGAGGTAAGTTCTGCTTGAAACTGAGATTCTCATATTGTACTTTATGATCTGTTCGTCACATATCCTCATTGTGAAATGAGAGTTAATAAATATTAAAATAAGTGTTAAACCTTCTTTTGTGTCACTGTTTTCTGACCCCAACACGCATTTACATCTGTTTCTCTCGATCAACGTACTCACAGGTTCAAATAGTCTATGTGGAATATTATTTACTTTCACGAATATGACTGATGCTAACCTCCTAATTTAGCGTTATCTCGGACTAACATTTTCCGCTCATATTAAGTGAAGATATTCTTTTTCCTTCTTTTATGTTACATCCCTTCATGACGTGGGCAATCATGACACTCCACATCTTCCTGTCTCTTGTAGCTCTTAATATATTTTATCTTGTTATTTCTTCCAGCCCTATATGCCATCCATTTGTTTAAGCTTATCAAGTATTTCATGCGCTGTTCCTCTTTCTCTCTATTCGCCCTGTGAGTATCAGGTTCTCCAAGCTCTTCTTCCTTATTACGTGTCCAGGAAACTTCGAGTGTCTCTTCCTGACTTTCAGCATAAGATTTATTTTTGTTTCTATTCTCTATAAAACCTCATCATTGCTCACATGATCGGTCTATGGTATCCTCAGCATCCTTCTGTGGAATAAAATTTTTGTTGCTTCGAGTCTCTCCCTTACCTTTGAGGAGATTACCAAGCATTCTCTACCATATAGGAGGATGAGTATCACGTTACAGTCCAGTTCTTTTCTTTGTTTGCAACGAAATTTTTCTGTTTTTTAATATTTTGCATTAATTATTTAATCTGCTTCTAGGAATGTTGGCTCACTTGACTATTTTTCTCGCGAGAGTCTAGTTTCCATATTTATAAGTTTAACATTCGTTCTTGCTTTTAATATTTCTGTCACATAAGGTCTAGTAATTCTGCTATATATTTAAAGATTCTTGATAAAATTCAAAGAATAATTTTCGATATTATTGATTCTGACATATCTCCGTTTCAGTTAAATTCCTACCGCAGTACGTAGCTATCCTGTGTCTTTCCTATAAATATTTTCATGGTAAATTTTCTGATGGACTTTCCTCTATGGTTCCAATATTTTATGAATTTAAGAGCAGTACTATATTGGCGAAAAGGTCTCATCATTTTACTGCTTAAACGGTCACATGTAACTGTCAGTTCTAACAGTTTCTTCTATCGTATTTCTCGCACGCTGAACTCGGCTTCTTGCTTTTACAGTCAATTTTGATCATCGAAAGTTTAAATGCAACGTCACTCGTTAACTTCTGTTAATTCATATTCGGTTATTGTTATTTCTTAATTTTTTTGTCATATTCTCTAACAGTAAGTAGCCCTTTTTTCTTAGTGGCTTTATTGATTTGTTTCAGATAACGGAAGACCAAGAATGCCGAAAATATTCACTGACTTTTTATGAGTTGCAAATAATGCATATACTTTTTAATTTTATAATTATGAAAAAAAAAAGCGTAATTTTTTTAAACACTTACAACATTAACTTTGACCATAAAACTACATTATATATACAGTTTTCGATGGTCAAGTTTGCTTTTGATTGATACGATAGTAGCAGCAGCAGTTACCACATAAACCAATATTATTTGTTACCTCGCTTCTGTATTCTTTATCTAAATCTAAAATTATTTATAAATGGAACTTTGTCTCTGTGTGTGTGTATATGTCTATGTGTGTGTCCGTTACCTATAGACTCCGAAACGGCTGAACCGATTTTCTTGAAAATTTACACAGTTGTACTATAAGCGTTTGTGGGTTTTTTTAGCTAGGGTTTGTGTCGAGGTACCGCCGATAAATATAAAAAATCTATAATCGAAAAATCGGGTTATAGAAAGAGTGGTCCGATTTTAATCAAATTTGATACACTCATAGACAAAGACATAAGAAACGATATTCAGAAGTTTCAAGGTTGCGGTTCTTACAATAGTGCAGAAAATAGATAATATTTATATATATATAAAAGGGAAGATGTTTGTGTGTGTGTCTGTTTATCTGTCTGTATGTCCTTTATACAAATCCACAATTTTTATCCGATTCTCACCAAACTTCACACAAATATTCTTTAGGCTGAGTCTGAGCTCCAGGACCATGGATTAGTTTTAAAGCTTTCATTACACCCGAGCAACGCCGGGCTATACTTCTGGTTATATTATAAACTCAGTTTTGTGAGTCAATAACAAACTCTTACCCACAATTAAGGTATGCATTTGAATATTTACTATACAGGTGGAAAATTTTGATAAGAGATGGATGGGAATCAAGTAGATAAAAATGGAAATTGACGTCGCATTTAAAGTTTTCGAGATTGTAGCTATCAGGGAAGCAAGGAAATAGAAGTGCGTTCCACAAACCGGAAGTGATAGAAAAGAAACTATTAGAGCAGAAGAAGGGGTTACATTTAACTATTTCGACTGTAAATGCAGAAGAGGCGATTAGGTTTAGATATTTCGACGGTAAAAGGGTGGGACTTTGATGCCAATTTAGTAGCAGGAATAAATACATGTAATCGAAGTATCAGAGAAAAAGCTCGTCGGACCAGTTGCCATTAAAATACTTGTAAAACAGAGAAAAGCTTCACCACGTCGATGAGAAAATGACTGAAGGCGTTCTGCCAAGTCAGAATCGATTGTATTGCATATTATCTTTTAGATTTTGTCGAGAACCCCAAGGTGAATAGCAAGAGCACCCGACGAGATATGGCAACAGTATTCAATGCACAGGCGAATGGCAGATTTATAAAAGCGCAAAATGTATTCTGACAAGAAAAACTTCCTGTCTTGACACAGGGAACCAACCTTCCTAGCTGCAGATTACTCCATATTTTTATCGAAGGAATTAACTTTTACTTTAAATACTGAATAAGCTTCATATAGTTGTGCAGGTTGCGTAATTGTTGAAGGCTCGGAATGAGAAATGGAATGGAAGTTCAAATTCCGGTGATGACAGCATTCTCTTATAGTTGTAGTTGTATTTGTAGTTGTAGCTGATGGCTGGCACACAAATCGATATGTGATCAACATCAGCTGGTTTGCTTTGGCGGAGTGTAATGCTGTAAGACCCGAAACGCCCCATCTTCGGCTAAAAAACATTACCAATAATGTGCACCAGAGTATCTGAGATATACATTTAACGGACGTTTATGGTTAAAGATTTTATCTAAAACGAATTTCAATTAATCAGTAAAGAACGTAATCCAGCATTATCAGAAAATATTCTAATTTTTGTATTCCAACAGTGAGGAGGAAGTTTCATCTCCAGAACTGTCACGAGTGGATACTTCCCTGACAAATACAATTTTAACTTTAATATCTACAGTCAATAATTGTCAATATTGTACCTCAACACTACAACTTATAACAAATGTTTAAAATATCCTCCGCTTGGTTCTACACACGTATGACCTTGTTGGCTCATTGACTGGCGAGCATTTTCAAATACGCTCACACGGTGTTGAATAGTTTTGCAGGCATCCATGACATGTTGAAGCGTATTTGCATAAACTAATTGTTCTAGGTGGCTCTCACAGATAAAGAATACAGAGAACTGAGGTCAGGATAACGTGCAGTTTATGAAACCAGTTGTCTCCTACTTATCCGTCTTTCATAGTAGATGCCAACCAGTAAATCGCAAAGAATGGAAGTAAAATGTGCTGGATCTTATTATGAATAAGCCACGTGCGTCTCGTATTAGCAGGGGTACATCTAGCACGTCTGGAAGTGTGTTCGAATAAAGTAAATGTAGACAGCTCCTTATAGACGTGCTGGGAAAACATATGAACCTACCTACCTTTTCGTCCGGCACATTAATCATAAAGTGATGCTATAGTGAAGCCTGTATTGTATCATGGGGATTCAAGAGTTTGTTGTGGAAATTTGTTATCCCATCTCTTCCAAATGTTACATAAAAAAGACTGAAGAGAGAAACAACCGAGTGGCAGTTTGTGCAATAGTCAGTCAGTCAGTCAGTTAAGTGCCATACGTGATACACACTTTGGGCGATCATGTATCGAAAGAGACATGAGTGACTGGGCAGAAGATTACCCCTCAGTAGGTTGTCAATGCTTTCTGAGGTAGACTGGTTGCAAGCCAAGGCTATAGAACCCAATCTGTCATGTTATTTAACTCATAGCTAGAGGGGGAAAATGTATCATATTATTAAGTAGTAATGAGTGGGGGATCAGTTTATCACTTCATAACAATAGAAAACCGATCCTTCACTTTATGCCCAGTAGAAGCCTTAATCATGTCTCCAGATATTCAGTCAGTTAAATGCCATACATGATGCAAAAGAGAAATGACTGACTGGGCAAAAATTATTCCGCAGTAGGTTGCCTTTGCTTTCTGCGGTAAACTGGTTGCTAGCCAAGACTATAGAGCTCACTCTGTTCTATTATTTAACCTATAACTGGAAGAAACAGACGGATTAATACATTTACCAAGGGTATTTGTGCGTAAGTGAATGCAAGGAACTGGAATTCGAACACGGCACCCCGATTTGTCGTTCCGAGTTGATATCCATTGCACCACAATGCACATCTGTTGTTTTTTTTAATGTTAAGCCCCAATATCCTTTTTGTTTCAACATTTTTATAAAACTTCGTCGTTTCTTGCCTGTACTGTCCACGGTATTCTGAAAATCTTTCTATAGATCTTAGTTTCTGTTTTTTCAAGTCTCTTCATCTTTGAGAAGAGCGTCCTGTATTCACTGCCGTATTGGAGGATCGATATTACATGACAGTTCTGTACTCTTTTTCATGTTTCAATACAATTTTCTTTCGTTGCTTAATGCTTTGCTTAGGTTTTGGAAGTCATATTTCGTCTCTTCTTAAAACCATTTGTAAGATACTTAAATTTATGTGAATGCTTGATTTTAACGTCCCCATTGTATAATTCATGTATTAGGAATTCCTTTACTGACAACCATATATTCTGTCCTTTTAGAATTGATTTTTAGACTTTGCTTTTCGTTTTGATTTACTCCATTCTTTAGGAGTTCCCGTAGTTTGCTTTTTGTGTTTGCTATCAACACTTTGTTATCTTTATATGTAATGTCTTTAAGACTGTTCCACCAATATTAAATCCTAGTAGGAACTATTGTTTCACAGATATAATAATCTGGTAAGAAGAAAGGTGAAAATAATTAAAAAAAAACAACGCCTAAGATTAAAGATCGTCGTTGTTGATGTTGTTGTTGTTCTTCTTTGTGCCGCCTCTTCAGGATGTAAGGGATCATGGACCTCCACATCCTTCTATTCTTATAGCTCTTAAAACTCTTTCTCTTGTTACACCTCCCAAACCCTTCTCTTTCATCTATTTGCTCAACTGAATCAAATATGCCATGGATTGATTTCCCCTCTTTCCCTCTATCTGTCCTGTGAGTATAAGATTCTCGAATCCCTCCTTCCCCATTACATGTCCCAGAAACTTCAGCTGTCTATTCCTGATGTTAAGTATTAGTTTCCTTTTCGTTTCCATCCTCTCCAAACCTTATTGTTGCTAAGGTTATTCTCAGCATCCTTCTGTAGAATCACATTTCTCTTGCTTCAAATCTTTCTTTCAGCTTTGATAAGATTGACCAGCCTTGCACTTTCTAATAATTACGCTTCAGTGAGAATTCAGCGACATTCATAATATTTACGATTAATAACCGAGCTAGAGGACGTAATTTATTATTCGATATCTTTAGAATAAATAGGTGAAATGTCCATTGCATTTGGACATAGTTGTATAACAGAACATTTAAGCTAAAGATATTTATTTCATTTACACAAAATCGTTCTCTTTGCATAGACTCTTATTACAAAATGCCGACGGACAAATATTTGTATTTGTAGCCATTTGCTTTTCACATGATTATAGACTTCCTCCTATTTTTTCTTCTTTGGGAATTAGCTTTAGAGTTTGTAAAGGATATGGCGTTTGAGGAAGAAGCCATTTGTACCTTTTATAGAAGATTCTCGAGTAGCTTTATTCCGTCCATTCGTTGTTATCAAAATACGTGTGCTGACGGACTAATGACAGGACTGGCCTCCATTTCTGGCCTCCATTTCTGCCTTTTGTATATTACTAAAGCTGCCATTTCAAAGAGTTCTTTTAGAGTTCTTCGACTCGTTGATCGATAATCTGTCCGCAAGGTTTGTCGTTGAACTTCTTTAACATCGCTGAGAATTGATTCCTAATGAATACCACGTCTACTTCGAGACTTGAATAAATTCAATGGGAAAATGTTCCGGGACTTTTTTTTACCAGTGTAAAGGGTTGTTTATTATAATCTCCGCCCTAATTTTCTCAGAATTTTATCTTTTTTTAGTATATTAAATCCTTTCGATGTCATACCTGCTGTAAGTGTTACACATCTTTTCAAAACATTCTCGCAGTTATAACATCCATTTTCAGAAGTTTTACAGATTTAAAATGATTTTCAGATATTCCTGCTGCTATATGTTCTTTCTGTCAGATTTATTTTGTATCCTCAAATTCTTTTGAATAATCTTAAAGTGAGAGTTTATTTTTACATTATTTATATTATTCGAATTGTTTTCATAATCTTTATTGCCATATTCAGGACCTTTCGATCGTTGTATGCTCTAACCATCTTCAGATGATATTTGTTAGAACTTCAAACCGAACCCTTTTATTTAGTCAACGGGTGTATATTGTTCTAATTTCACGTGCCATATCTTTGGATATTTAAGTTTCAGTTAACTCTTCTTGATAACTCTCCAATTTTATTTGTTTCCATTATTAGGGTTGGCATCATTATCTTTTTTGCAATATTCACTACGTTTCAGCCGTTGTACACTTCTCCCTTCTTCAGTTGATTGGAATTTCGAACTGAACCCTTTATAGCTTCTTGTTGTTAGATATATTACATTTTAAGTTAAGTTGAAAGACCTTCTTACAGTCATAGACCCTTGCTAAGGTTTTTAAATCCTTCAATTCATTTTAAGACATCTCTGCAACGAGAGCTTCTTACTTTATAATTTATTAACTTCCTTTAATAGATCTTGAAGTAATAGGTTCTTGCAATCACCATTTTTACATCCGTATTCATTAGCAACAAAGGAAAGACTATTGAACTTTTAGATAATATCAGTACTCTTATATAGCAGTGAATACTGGACACACACTTCACAGATGTAGAATAGACTCGGAACAACAGAAATTTGGTTCTACAGAAGGATACTGAGAATATCATGAAAAAATATTAGAAACGACAAAGTTTTAGAGAAAATGGAAACGAAAAGAACACTTATAAGTAAGAGAGTGTTGAAATGTCTAGGGTATATAATGAGGAAAGAGGGCTTGGTAAATTTGATTCTCAAGAAACGTATTGAAGTCAAGGCAGTGATTAACGATGCATATCCTATCAAGCGACTATGAGAAATTGGGTGGCTGAGTAAGGTTTATGAGCAATGACTAAAAGATAAAAATGATTTACAGCTAAAATGAGAGAAAATTAAGAGTGATGTTCTAAAGTGACATGGAACATAGAAGAAGCTTCATTTTAAAACATTTTTGCCCCTCGAGCTTCTTGCATTAGAAATTGAAGGTCCTTTGCCAAATGGTCTTATATCATATGAGTTTAAATTCTAAATTCCCCTTTTCACATCTCTTACTTTTTTCGATACAAGACTGCTTCTTTAAAGTGATTTCCTTTTAATCATTAAAATATGACTTAATTATTTCTATATATACGTTCTCTAGCCATATCATTTACACTCGTCCTAATGCCTTAATCTTCCTGGTTATTAATACAACGGTTGTTCCTTTGTGTCTCCGACCGTTTTGAGATGTTTGTCAATCCTGGTAACCTTCAGAAATATAAAAAAACGTCACAACTACTTTCTAAGATCGATGCTTAACAATGGCTTTGAGGGAATGAAATCTGTGGATCTTAGCCCATAGTTCTTTTAACACGAGTCGGCCTGTGTTGTCAAAAATGACGGCAAAATATTTATATCATTATGCCGTCTACAATGACGTCAGCATAAATATTCATTTATCTACTATTGAGTATCTTACATTAAGACATAAGGGAAAAATCCCCGAGCGTGAAAAGTGGGTTTAAGCATTTTTCCTTCCCTTCCAGTGTTTTCGGGAGAGAGCTGTTTGATACCTTAACATAGAGTCAGTAAAAGAGTGCCTATGAATAAAAATCTTTGTTTCCAAATCCCCGCCAAAAGTCCGATATACCCGTTACATACACGTTACCCACAGATAAAGTGGTAGCTGATAGGTACGGCACGTACTCCTAATAGTCTGTGATAAGTGTAATCTATGTTTAGTAGAAAAAAAGTGGATTTTAAAATTTCAATATCAAAATGTACTTCTTAATAAACGTCACGAATTTATGTATAGACACCATAATAAATTTCAATTTTTCTAGTTATCTTCGTTCTTCAATTTATTCATTATATGTTTTGCCTCTTACATAGATTAGAATTTAAATTTGGTGAATGTGAAGCCTTTTTCTATCTACAACCCCTAACCCAATAGTCAAACCACCTGCCTTCTACTAACAAAGGAAAATTACTACTAGGTTTCTGCTCTGATTGACCTTATCATAACCAACAATCCGCACCACTTCTTTTACTAACCCTTACTTCCGATACAATATTTTGTCTCGATTCTTTGGTTGACTGGGTTGACAATGCATGTGTCGAACTGACATGTTGAAATAGCTATCCCCACTAAATGTGATCATTATTTATAGATACATATATTTAGTGTATGGAGGCAGCAAATACTTTTCTAAACATAATATTGTTAAATATAAAAGACAATGAATGTCTATTATGTTTAGTCAGAAGCCGTTCTAAACATTGTTTTTGGCTTTCATTTCAGGTGAAAATAAAGACAAAATTTGAGCAACATTTGAATATTTTTTTTATAATGCTGGTTCTAATCTTTCGGCTCACATGAGCTATCATCAGAGTGGTTACAGGGACGTTAACATAAAGACATTCACCATCAAAGATGATACCTTGTGTTGACATAAAACATTGAATAGCAGACGCAGGTCGTAAATTTGTAATGCGGTTCTATGATGCAACACCACGTGAGAGAACGAAATCTTAACAACAGACTAGATGGAAATGTGATTTTATTGAATGTGCGTTGTTTTGATTTAATGGTCTCCAATATCTGAAGGTTTTTTATAGTGTGTATGTGTGAGTACTATTGTGTTATCGACTAAAATCTGCTTAATATTACATACATGGTACTGTTTTTTTCTTTTTTTCTTTTGAGATCCGAAGAAGCATTGGCGAAGGACGCATTTCAAAAGCTAAGCAGAGTATTGAGAGACACAGACTCTACTTTTACAGCTATCTATTTGTCGATACAAAGGTAGGCTGGAGCAGGATTTCTGAAAAGCCCTGGTCATTAAATTTACTCAAAGTTGAGCTGGTGACAAGATTCTTAAGTAACTCTGATTATTAAATTGATTCATAAGGAAAAAAGAATCTATTCATCTAATAAGGATGTGTAAGAAATCGTATTGCTACGCATGTAACTCAAAGAAAAATAAAGACTTAATCAATATTTTGACGTTACCCTACTGACTTTACTTCAAATAAAAGTTTAAAGACTTAATCAATATTTTGACGTTACCCTACTGACTTTACTTCAAATAAAAGTTTAAGTGAAAAAGCGCGGTAAGCTAAACTGGAATTGAGAAGGCTAATTTCTTAAAAACTTCTTTTAAGAAAAATATATAAAATGAATAACTTTAATCTGACAGAAACATTGACTGCTTCGTCAGTGAATGGAGAATGTTTCTTCGTAAGAAAACGATTAATATTACCATTAAAATTACCGTTACCATTCATAGAATTTAGAAATGAACTCTTCTTTTAATCTACATAAAGAGATTGTTCGCGATCTGCTATCCATGTCTAGCGATATCTGAAGAATGTCGGAGGGTACAAAGGTTAAAACACTGTGATAATAACAATAAAGAGATGGAAAATAATATGAAATTATGATCACTCTTTATATCAGAAATCCATACTGACATTTTTATTATTTTAATTACGTTCTGCTTTTAATTTTTAGCAATGATGAGGCACAGTAAACATTTTCTAACCGATTAATATCTTTTTGGCATGGACCTGCTTCGAGAGATTGTAAGTGGGAAGTTTCGATTCAGTTACTGGTGTTAGCGTGGCGTCTGCTTTTTTTCTCTTGCTCGGACTGCTTTCTATAGTTTGCACCAAAGTGAGGCGACGCCAGAGTGTCTCCCGCACGGCACACGCCGGGGTGAGATGATATTTTATAATCAATCGTTAGTTGTCGATGGAGTACGTCTCCTTTCAACAATCGCTCCCTTTTATCGTTACAGGCGTTACTAGGATGATGCTGGATGCCGTATTTGATTGTGTTTGGAATTTCTATTGAGTATTCTATACTTGGGACTTTGGCCGGAAGCTTTTCTCATGACTTGGTACAACAGCAGGTCGGAGAAAATCTGAAATCAGATTTTCATTTTAGTATGATTAACTTCTAAAGTATTTTCCCCGTTATGACCATTATTATATCTGTGATATAATAACACCGTACTCCACGGACTAAAAGAAAAATGAATGAAAACATGCCTTGTTTTCGGAAAAACTTTTGTACTCTAACAGAAAAATACACATACACATGTCGCACTCAGAGAAATATATATATATATATATATATATATATATATATATATATATATAATTTAGAAAAGATTTTTGATTTATTAAAATGGGTAATGCATATTTCACTGCATCATGATATGATTATTGCGGCTCGTCAGACCCAAATGGTACAACAGTTGATCCTCAAAATATCCCCTCACAAATTACTTTACACAGACGCTCACATGCCTTATATATATATATATATATATATATATATATATATATATGAGGCAAAGCAGAGTGTAAAGAGAAACAAAAAGTGAGCATTGTGCATATGCCCTGTTTTTGGAGAAACATCTTTAGGATAGATTCATCTATTTCTCAGGCGAATACATATTCCACGTACAGGAAAAAGCTAGTCTTGGGTGTTCGCAAATTGAGAACTGCGACCTGGAAGTTCTTTGCATATCTTATATATATATATATATATATATATATATATATATATATCTTATCTTATACCCAAAAGGAAACTGTGCCATGTACCAGTAAACAGCTGGGGGAGGTAGTTTTAGCCTCAGCCCGGGATCCTAGGCCCGAGTTAAAAAATGAAAACACTGGCCACACACATCACTGTATAAAGTGACGTTAACAAACGGCAGTTGGGTGAACCATGTGACTATCTCGACTAAAGATAGATATTGGTGGTATTAATAAGCGTTCACTCATCTAATTACTGACCAAGCCCGACGCCACCTAACATAAATGATTGGACGTAATGAGCTCGTAAGCTATCCGACTACTACGATGACAAAAAAAAATAACCGGTTATTTGAAGTACAATTGCTGTTTGCATTTGCTAGGTTTTTGACTTCGATCACCAAATCAAGAACAAATTGTTTCCGTTAATTGCGGATTACTTATATATGTTGATTCAAGAAGTAACAGAAAGCGAACTTATATTCATTTTGAGAGCGATTTTCGTTAAAATGTTTAAGGGTTTTAGAATTTAGAATAATTTTGATTCTTATAGAAAAGTAAATATCCGGGAAGGCTTTTAACTTGAATAACTGGGAAGGCTTTTTATCTTAAATTTCTGGTTTTCAAATGCTTTCAAATGCTGAAACTAGAGTCCGAACGCCCATTGCAACAGCAAATTATGTAGCCCACAAAAGAAACAAGAAAATGCTAAAGACAATAGAAAACCGTGCTGAAATACTATGTAATATTGATCTTCCTGCATAGCAGTGAATGCTGGGAGTCTTTCACAAAGATGAAGGGAAGAATGGAGGTAACAGATATATAGTTTAATAGAAGGATGCGGTGCCTAAAATGGACAGATTTACTTGTGGAAGAAAAATGGAAACAGAAATAACACATATTTGGAGCCAGGAAGAGACAGCTTTTTTTTTTAATTTGATAGAAGAGCAGGAATATATTTACACGGCATATTGAATACAAAAGACGATCTTGACGATCAGAGATTGGCAGCTGACCTCTCTTCAAAGCTAGTACGAACTTCCCAGTGGGTAAAAACTGTCCGGTTACATTCAATGCCTCAAAAACTAAACTAGTTCCATTCCATCACCTTCGATCAAATTACGAACTACCGCTCGTCACGGTGTCAGATATTTCCTCGAGAAGGTACCAAGTAAAATGATCGACGCTCTGTACCACACTTGTAAGTACCTGACTCCTTATGCTTTTATAAGAGCCGGATTAGATAGAATACTGATGTCAGTCGGTCGGGAGATGCTCACTCCTCACATTCCAGCGTTTACGAATCCTTGTTGGAAAATGGTTATTTTTCACCCTCCAAAAATACGTTAGGATAATTAAGAATCTATACTGGCAGCAAATCGCTTGTGTACTCAGCAGGTATGCAAAAATACAAAGAAGCGTAAGACAAGGATGTGTTTTCAAACTGTACAGCGAAGCAATTATGAGAGAAATAAAAGCCTTGCTAGAATTCGACATTGGCGGCCACAATCTCAACAATATCAGATACGCGGATGACACGGTGCTGATAGCAAACACGGAAAGGAAAATGCAGGGCCTTATACAAAAGTTAGCAAAAGAAAGTGAAAAGAAAGGACTAAGCATAAACCTCAAGAAAATTGAATGTATGGTTATCAGCAAAAAGAACCAATATGCCGACTGCAAGTCGGAGAATCTAAAATAAAACAAGTAAAAAAATTCAAATACCTGGGAAATATTCTAACAGAGGATGGAATGTACGACATAGAGATCCAAAGACACATTGGAATGGCAAAAGACTGTTTTCAGAAACTAACCAGAGCAGTGAAAGGCAAAAAAAAAATCTCATTAGAAACAAAGAAAAGAGTACTGGATTGCTATGTGATATCTGTCCTTCTGTACGGAAGTGAATGCTGCACGATCTCATGAAAAATGAAGGAGAGGCTTGAAGCAGCAGAAATGTGGTTTTAGAGAAGGATGCTGAGGATACCAATGACGGAGCACGTGTGCAACGATGAGGTGTTGGAAAGAATGCAAACGAGAAGAAAACTGATACTAAATATCAGGAAAAGACAAATGAGGTTCCTCGGACATGTAATGAGGAAGGAGTTCCTGGAGAACTTAATACTCACAGGTCGTATAAAGGGGAGACAGGGGAAAACAGCGTGAGATGTACTTGTTAGGTCTGAGCAAATGGATAGCGGAGCGGGGCTTAGAGATACCAATATAAAAAATATTGAGAACTACAATAGACAGAGCCAAATGAAGTCAATGATCGCCTACATCCTGAAGGGAGATGACGCTTGAAGAAGAAGAAGAAAAACCTCTATCTCTAACAGGTGATGTTTCTATGAAAAGTGCACGACGAACTACATTCTTTCGTTTCAACTGGTCTAACTTTCACGGCTAGGACTCGCTCTACTACTTCCATTGTGGCAGACCACCCACATTCCCTCAGTATTCTATCGGTGAGATTTAAATTCCACTCTAACAGCTTCATCCCGTGAACTGCTTCTCTGTGGAACAGACACCTCAGAAGATGTTTCTCCGATCACGACAATCTTAACCTGTGCAATTTTAGAGGTGACGTTTATTTTCCCCTATTGTCCCTACAAATGTACCCTTGACATAACCCTCTACCTGAAGTAGCCCTAAACCCTGTACAGG
The DNA here is from genome assembly GCA_037127315.1 of Ascarosepion bandense. Lineage (NCBI taxonomy): Eukaryota > Metazoa > Mollusca > Cephalopoda > Sepiida > Sepiidae > Ascarosepion > Ascarosepion bandense. The sequence continues at coordinate 15,874 of JBBBDQ010000763.1, read as the reverse complement.
GTTAATATTACTGGAAATATATATACCGCATTCATATTTTCTATTCTAACTGACAGAGTGGCTTTCGAGTCTTTAATTAAGTGAATTCTATTATAAAATATAGTTGTGTTTTGAATGGGATTATAAAATAATATTTACATTAAAATGATCATCTAGTTAGGCTAGTTCACGATGTTGAAATTCGACACCGGCGAATTTTTCATGACTCAGACAAGTTAAAAACAGCTTCAAGTCCAAGCTAAGTATTAAGGAAACTAAAGGCAGCAGGCTATCGTTTACTGCTGAGGGCGAAGATATTTGATCAGACATGCCCCGAAAGAACTTGACAGAGATGCGCAGAAATCATTGGCAATTCTGACCAATGAACTCAAAGAAACTCTCCAACAGATATTTAAGTCTCTCGTAATGCGAAGTAGGAAGTTTTTTTAATTTTTTTTATAATCGTTTCACCCCGAGCAAGGCATTGCACTACCACTATTGTGCAGGGGGTTACATAGAGGAGAAAGTGGTGAGAAAGGATGGTTAGATATAGGAAATGTCAGAAGGAGGGTGATAGGCAAGTAAGGAAACCGATAATGAGGGTTGGGTAGATGGTGAGAGTGTTGGGAGAATAGGTGCAAGTTAGTGTGATAGGAGTTGTCTATTGTCCTTACATTTAAACTCCTGGAGATTGTAGCTGTCGGGAAAACAGACATGTGGAAGGGAATTCTACAGGCGGGAAGCGCGAGAAAAGAAGCTGTTGGAGTACAAATTACGGTTACATCTTATCTGTTTTACTGCAAAAGGGTGGGACCTGGTTGCTAATCTAGTATCTCATGTAAATTCGTACCTAGGCGGCATCAATGATCTAAGTTCATTGGAGCAGAAGCCGTGAAAGTATTTGTAGAAAAGGCACAGGGAAGCCACATCACGCCGGTGAGAGAGTGGTTGCAGCCGGTCTACCCAGTCAGTATCGATCACGTTACAGATTCTCCGTTGTATTTTGTCAAGAAGCCCAAGGAGAGTAGCAGGGGCACCCGACCAGATGTGGCAGCAGTATTCAATACACGGGCGGATGGTAGATTTATATATGTGCAGGATAGATTCAGACGGGAAAAACTTCCGGGCCCTGCACAGAAAACCGACTTTTATAGCGGCGCATTTGGCAATGGATTCGATATAGTCATTCCATTTGAGGTCCACTGAGAGTGTAAGGCCAAGAAGGCGTAGTGTTTTACTCTCTGGGAGGCAAGCCTGTTCCATGCTAATGGGTGGTAGATGCGATTGACTATGGTGGTTAGTTGATAGCAGTTTCGTTTTAGAAGCATTGAAATTTACAAGCCATTTCCTGCCCCAGTCCACTACGTATTGGAGATCCTTTTAAAGCTCGGCAGCGAGGTTCGCTTTGTTGCCCACACCGGGTTTTTGATCGAGGCGAGAGGAAATTGTGGTGTCATCGGCGTACATGTCTACTTGGGATCTAATGGCATCGGGGAGATCATTAATGTAGATCAGAAAGAGCGTGGGACCTAGGATAGAGCCTTGAGGGACGACCGCGTTCGTATGGTAGTTTTGGGAGGCATGTCCATTTAATACTACCTTCAATGTGCGGTTAGCGAGAAATGACTGGATGAGGTCAAACAAATATCCAGTTACACCGTAGCTCCGCAGTTTACATAAAAGGCCAGCGTGCCAGACTCTGTCGAACGTTTTGGAGATATCCAAGGTAACGTTTCGGGCTTCGACATTCTTGTCAAGAGCCTGGTATATGTACTCGGTAATGGTCGTTAGCATATCAGCAGTAGACCTGGTGAAGCGAAAACTGTACTGTTTGTCCGAGAGAAGCCTGTGGGCCGTGAGATGCTGAATCACCTCGGCGTTTATAATGGCCTCGAAAACTTTGCCGAAGATCGGAAGGAGACTGATAGGGCGGTAATTAGCGGGGTCTGAGGGTTCGCCAGTATTCTTAAATATAGGAACTACAGAGGAGGACTTCCAACAGGCAGAAAAACAGAAGTTTAGAGAGGACAGAGGAGAGTTCTGAGGCATAATCTTCAGGACTATGGTTGGGATTCCGTCCCCACCGCTCGCTTTGTGAGGGTCAAGTTTTGAGGTTATCTTAGAGACCAGCGAGAGTGTAATGTGGACGTTATTTAGTTGAGCCTTAGTTGTAGATGAGAGGGTAGGGTGTAGGTACTCCTGACGAGTCCAGTGTCTACTTGGTGGAGAATCTACGGGCAAAGCTTTCAGCCTTGTCCGCTGGGGAGGTGAAAATCTCAAATTCATTGATTAGTGGGGGTATTGAAGTCTTGTTCTTGTTAAGCACGCTTTTGCAGAGTCGCCAGTAATCTTTGGCACCGAACTTAGGGGATGCTATGCGTTGCTTCATTCTGGCAGCAAACACCATCTTAACTTCGTTCAGCACTTTTTTACACTTATTAAGAGCTGAGGCGAAAAGGTGCCTGTTTTGGTTCGACGTGTAGCTTCGATAGGGCCAGAAGAAATGGTTCCAGTGGGCAATGGCGGCCGAGCAAACGGGCGAGAACCAGGGGGACGAATTTGATTTTAGCTGGAATTTCCTGGCCGGGATGAAAGCATCAATGCCAGCCTTAACCCAAGAGGAGACCTCGGACTCACAGTCTTCGACAGGAAGACTGAAGACGTTGTTCCAGGGGATGTCACAGAGGAAGTCTCGGAACGAATCCCAGTCTGATCTCTGGTAGCAGTATGATATTCTGCTGGTCTGGGTTTCTTGGGTAGGGTTAGAGTGGATTGAGATGTTGACGGAAACTATGGTGTGGTCAGAGTTTCCGAGAGGGCAGAGCTGCCTGGTAGTGCAAGAGTCTGGGATGGAAGTGAAGTAGAGGTCTAGTAAAGAGTCCCTTCCGTTAGGGTTTTTAGAAAAACGCGTGAGGAAGTCCATCAATTGCGTTAGAGCTTGGGTTATTGAAAAATTGTGCGGACCCCAGCAAAGTCGGTGACAGAGTTTTCAAGCCACTTGGTGTGGTGGGCGTTAAAATCACCAAACACAAATATATGGGCAGATGGGTGAGAAAAAATGGCCTTGTCGATATTGATAGAGATGCTATCAAGTACCGGACAGTCAGAGGAGGAGGGGGAGAGGTAGAGGAAGAAGAGATAGCTAACTATAGTTAGAAGTGAGAGACGGTAGCATATGAAAGAATGATCCAGGGATTCAAGAGATGTGATTCTGGATAGAGGGAGCTGTTCGCTGACATAAACACCAAGCCCATGCACATGGACATTGGAGTCTTTCCTGAAGAGGGGAAGGTAACCAGGACCGAAAAACTCCGAGGAGGGGATAGAAGAGTCAAGGTTAGTCTCACATATAGCTAAGATATCAGGTGAGTTAGTTTGGAGGAATTATTCTAAGCTGTTAAAGTTACTGCGGATAGCTCGTATGTTTGTGAAGGAAACGCAGATAGGTTTGGGCGTTTTATGACTAGCTGGTTTAGTCTTGCTGTTTCCTTTGTTTGATTTCATAGTGGTTTAGTTGGGGAGAGAGAGAGGTCTAGAGTAGGGTCAGATGGTCACTAATTGCAGCAGGTGAAGGATGGAGACTGGCGCTGCCTGCAGCATAATGTGGCCTCGGGGTTGCCCATCGGAGATTCATGCAGGGACGCCCGTCCATACGCGAAATGGCACTACAAGAACCCTGATATTATTCAACTGTTGATCAGAGCAGCCTCTCAAGACGCTACGCAAGTTCGGACTCCTAACTACCAGTCGGAAGCAGCAACCAGGAAACTGCCAACCCGGTACCCTCAGAATGAAGAGACGTTGCCACCATACTCACCAGTTGCAAAGAGCTTCCAGCTTAACTGACACTAAGACCGAAAAAGAGAGATGACCCGGGAACCCCTTCTTAAACAAGTAACAAGGCGTTCACCTCTACTCCTGTTCAGAAGAAGCGGGTGGAGTGTGAGACCGGGCGATATTAGATACTACCTACTCCAATTAAAAAAAAAGGACAGCTAAAATAACATGCGCTTACTCAGTTTTAGCTTAGTATAAAGCAAAACGAACCTTGAAAACCAAAAACACTTTACACAATCTAGTCCAAGTGTACTACAAGAGTCACCAGCAAAGAACTTAGGTTAGTAACAAAAATAAATAGACAAATAAGAGAAGAAAATAAAGTAAAATAAAATAAATCAACAGGAAAATAGAACCATTCAAGCAAACTTACCATGTGCAGAGAAACAAACTGAAAAAGTTAAGAAAATGTCGCAAGACATGCTACAATTTAACCTGATTTATTTTTATCTACGAGCAAAGTTTCACGGGTTATTTTATCATTTTTATGTGAATCATGAAAAAGGCACAATCAAACCATATAATAATTATTAATATGTATTCATTTACATATTTCTGATGTATTTATATATATATTTCCTGTCCTATCTGGAGTGGGAAGGAAGGTAAATCAGCTTAAGTTAGTAAATTACTTTTCTTAGTTGTTTTAATAATCCGTACAAATAAAATAATAATTCTGCATTTCGACAAAATTACTCACTAAGTAAAATGAACCTGGTAAATAATAATTTCCCTTAGTCCTATGTTTTTTTAGATTGTAGTCTTAATTGTTTTAGCCTTTCATGTGAGGCACACAGATATCTTTATTAAGTGATCGCCTTGCTTCAACTTGGTCTTGAAATAGCCTTTGCCATCACAGTCTTTGTCGTTTTGTTGCAAATGTTTTTCTTCTGTAATCTATTTCTATTTCACTTTTATATAATACAAATAAAAATTTTAATATGAAAAAATAGCAAAAAAAGAAGAAAGATTTATATGATACTAGAAGTAATCAATAAAGCATATGTAAAAATATAAAGGGAACGGATTAATTAAATGGTTGATTGGCTTCTTTTTTGTGAATCAGTAAATTCATTATCTCTGTTTTATTGAATCTTTATGCATTGTTTCAAGATTTTTGTTTCTGTTGTAATGGAATGTCCCACACTCCTTATCGTTTATGTAGACTGATTATTTTGATAGCCATGTATAGTGAGTATAGGAGATACTTGTAACTTGCTTCGGCATTTACTCGCCTGCCTCTAGATTCCCTGTCTTGCCGTAGCGTATTCTCTTTACAATAAACCTCTCTTCTTTCATCTACGCACGTGTTGCTGTTCTCTCAATCGGGTACCACCTAGTCTGTTTGTAACACTCTTTAATAGGGACAACGAAAGATTCTATTCTAACTTACAGCGAGAATAACCCCAAGACACTATTTTTAAAACGTACAACAGTAGTAATTATGGATTTGAGCAACGTACGTTGAAAATACTCAGTGAAATTACATAACAAAAATGGAACAACTGGATTTTTTTTTATAATCATATCTCCCAAATCAAGGCAGTTTACTACCACTGGTGAGCAGGGGGTTACATAGGAGTTAGGAGAAAGAGTGACAGGTTATAGGGGGTGTCAGAAAGTGGGTAAGAGAAGGACGAGAATACTGATGAGAGTGGAGTGGACGGAGAAAGGAGCATGAGTGACAGGATGCAAGTCAGTGAGATAGGAGATGTCTATTGACTTTACGTTTAAATTCTTTGAGATTGTAGCTGTCGGAGAAGCAAGTAAACGAAAGGAAATTCCACAGGCGGGAAGTGCGAGAAAAAAGCTGCTGGAGTAGAATTTGCGTTTATATTTGGTTTCCAAGTAAAAGGGTGAGACCTAATTGATTATCTTGTTGCTCGAGTAAATTCATACATTGGGGGCACCAGAGAGCTAAGTTCATCCGAGCAGAAGCGGTGAAAGAATCTGTAGAAGAGACACAGGAAAGCCACATTACGCCGGTGAGAAAGTGACTGTATCTGAGCTGCCAAGTCAAGATAGAACACATTACAGATTCTCCGTTGAATTTTGTCAAGGACCCCTAGATGGATAGCAGGGGCACCCGACCAGATATGGCAGCACGGGTGGATGGTAGATTTATATATGTGCAGAATGGTTTTAGACGGTAAAAACATCCAGGCCCTACACAGAGAACCGACCTTCTTAGCATCGGATTTAGCTATTGATTCGATATAGTCATTCCACTTGAGGTCTGTTGTAAGAGATAACCCGAGGAGGCGCAGTGTTTTACTTTCAGGGAGACAAGCCTGATCCTTGATAATAGGTGCACTTGGAATGATAAAATATGGAAGAAAACAACACATTGAAAGAATCCCTGGAAACCCCAGCTTAAGAGATATACAAAAAATTGTCTTATTAAGTACAGCCCACAAACTAAGAAGAACTTTGTCTATGTAACGCTAGGAACGATAGGGGAGATAGAAAAAGCATGAAATGGAGCCATAACAGCAAGCCACGACCTGCCTTAGGTCTTCCTGCAGACTTGGTTGGTAGTGCGACCATAGCAGAAATCGAAATATGATGAAAAATGACATAATAATAATAAAAATAATAATAATAATAATTCACTGAAATCTGAAAGGGAACTATTAAAATAAAGCATGGGATATGGCGAAGCGAATACTTTTTAATAATGCCTTTGGAAAAAAGAGGTTATAATTTTCTCTCCTTGACATAATCTATAGGTTAAATATCGTAGACTAGCAGCCTATATAGTCAAGTTCAATATCATGTCTAGGCGACATTCTAAATCAAAAACTGTAGAGAATACAATGATAAACATCTCCAATGTTTTTTCTCGAGTAATCCAAACAATTCACAGATGATAAATAAAGAAAACACTGGAGATAATTCCCTACGTCCTGAAAGAGGAAAGATTGCTTTCAATTCAAAATTGTGGAAAAACTATTTTCTACTTTTTTGTAAAAAAAACAAAAACAAAAAACAAAAAACAATGAACGTTGTTCACAGATAATGAAAAAAAGGAATCTGTGGAGAACTATAGAAGGATTGTCTAGAAAGACAATTTTAAATTTAAAACCGTAGAGTAGGTGAACGTGAAATCATATTACAGATAATGAAAAGCAATCTGTGAATAGCTATGATCGCTTATATCCTGTAGAGAAGAATGACAACTCTAAATTCAAAACCGTGGAGTAGGTGATTGTGAACGTGAACGTAAGGTCAAATTTAAAACCGTATAGTAGGTAAAATGAAGTCAAATTATAGATAATAAAGAAAAGGAATCTGTGGAGAGCCATGCTTGCCTAGATCCTGTAGAGAGGAAAGTAAACTTTATATTAAAACCGTAGAGTAGGTAAAATGAAGTAAAATTTCAGATAATGAAGAATAGGAATCTGTGTAGATAGTCTAGATCCAATAGTCAGGAAAGACAACTGTAATTTACAACCGTAATGCCAACTTCAAGTCGGAGAATCTAAAATAAAACAAATAAAAAATTTCAAATATATGGAAAGTGTTTAGACAGAGAATGGAATGTGTGACATAGAGACCCAAAAACGCATCAGCATGGCAAAAGACGCATTTCAGAAGCTGACCAGAGTACTTTAAAACAGGAAAATCTCATTAGAAACAAAGAAAAGAGTTCTGGATTGCTATGTGATACCTGTCCTTCTGTACGGAAGTGAATATTAGACGATCTCATGAAAGATGAAGGAGAGGCTTGAGGCAGCAGAAATGTGGTTTTACAGAAGGATGCTGAGGATACCATGGACGGAGCACGTGTGCAACGATGAGGTGCTGGAAATGATGCAAACGAGAAGAAAACTAATACTAAATATCAGGAAAAGACAAATGAAGTTCCTGGCATACGTAACGAGGAAGAAAGGCCTGGAGAACTTAATACTCACAGGTCGGATAAAGTAAAAGAGAGACATGGGATAGCAGCGCGAGACGTACTTGTTAGGTCTAAGCAAATGGCTAACGAAGCGAACCTTAGAAGTGATACCAATAGAAAAATTATTGAGAGTGACAAGAGGCAAAGCCAAGTTGAAATCCATGATTGCCTACGTCCTGAAGGGACAAGACGCATGAAGAAGAAGAAAAACCTCTATCTCTAACAGGCGTGATGTGGCGAATCTCTGACTGCGCTATTTATACTTCTAGTAGGTAGAAGTGAACACAAATTACAGATAATAAAGGAAAAGAATATGTGGAGGTCTATTATCACCTGTGTCTAGAAGCGATACGGCATTAAAAAAAATAGAAGCATAGGTTACAATATCAAAATATTTTGTTACGGTAAAAATAAAGGTAAGAAGCGTGTTATTCATCAATATTTAATGTAAAAAAGTGTCTGCATGAGATTTACATAAGAAATTACGCATTTTCAAAAGGGAAAACTGCACAGGCAGAAGTTAGATTGCGTAAATGTTTTACCTTAAAGATAACGATAAATAAGACTTTATCTATTTAGATTAATACGTCTTTCAGTTTTATGAACATGAATGCAACAAAAGATAACAAATAAAAAAGGTTTGTTAAAAACAGATAAAATGTATGGTTTTCTTGTCGTTATCTTTCGAAAATTCCATTGGAGTTACAATAAGGGAAACCGAGACAATATCTAAACTGGGAAAGAACACAAAATTTTAGCCTACTACTATCATGGAGAGATAATGGTGATAAAAAAGAAGTAAGAAATGAAAGATCATAGAAAGGCTCTAACATGAGTGTCACCAGAATTAGGTTATTGCCATAAGTGGAAAACGGGGACTGATGCTGTTATTAATATTATTAAGAAGATTGTTATTAATATTATGTTATTATCATTAGTAGGAAAAATAATATTATTATTATGATTATTATCATTAGTGGCAAACAGGCATCCTTGTAATATTGGGGACGAATTACTAGTGAGATTAGTAGGTGAAATATCAGTAGGTCTAGGATGGGTACTGAATGTAAACAATATCGTCAAACAAGTTTAACTGCGAGCTAACACAAATGGGACAACCTGAGAATTTAGTAGGATCTAACGTAAGGGAGGAATAAAACCTAAGTGAATTGATCCGGTTTACTTGAACCAGATGGATTTAGTGCATACAAAGAAGGGGAAGCCTCAATAACATAACATAGTTGGATACTGAAACAGTAATAAGAAACGGATAGCACAGATAACTGACGGAACTAACGAAGCTGATTGAAACAACGAGCTGAGGAATGACCCTCTATCTAATCAATAGGAATGAATATACGGAAACCAAATAAAGAAAAATTAAATAAAGAAAGATTGAGAATATGTAGGCTTAGAAGGAGAGGTTGAAACTACCTAAATGGGCGAAGGAAAGAAAATCGAAAGCGGAAGGGAGTGGATAGAAGTAGACACCAAGTCTGAAAAATGGTATCTAGTGAAGACAGATAAGAGGAGGTGCGAAAATTAGCATACTAGTGGGATAAGATGGGAAGAACGGGGGAGTAAATAAATATAAAAAAAACAGGAAAGTTAGCAGGAGTGGTAGTAGGAAATAAGATAGGACTGCTGGTAACCAACGACACCTATCGGAATGGAAGGTCAAGGAATTCAGATATAACATGGATATAATCTAGTCTTGCAACAAAGAGAATGGAATTATCTTATCAACAATTGAGTAAAGTAAAGAAATAATAGCCTTAACTTAATCTAATTAAACGTAATTTAGGTTTAACTTATCACAGACCTAGGAAAATAAAAATAAAAATTTTGGCTTAGAAATTTGAATTATGATTTGATGTATAAATTTGCTGGTGACATTAGTCACGTGTTGTTTTGTTTGTATTAAACTTCTCCTCCCACTATATCCCGGCAAATGGAAACGGAAATACTTATTATAGTGGGCTATCCTATGTTGCCTCCCCCTCCGCCTGGCCTTGACTGAACTTTCATTCCGTAGTAATACGACATGAAACAAGTCGAATAGGGCCTTCCGTCTGATGAAGTCGGTGATTGTTGGCAACAACAATTATTGACTGAAATAAATTTATTACGGAAATATGACCGGTGTTTAAAGTTTTTCTTAAAAGAAAACAGAAAATATATATATATATATATATATATATATATATATATATATATATATATATTTAATTTCAATTTATTATTATTTAATACCTTTTTGCTTTTTTTTAAAAATTATGTGTATTACGTACATCGACCTGCCCACTCGTGTAAACTTCTGAAAATGTACTCTCTGGTAGAGTTTTAATTTACAACCTCTTTGTAGAAAAATTAGCTTTTTATGTGGGAAAGCGGCACAACCTGGTGACGCTTACTTTTTACCATTTTAAGTTATGCACAAATCTACGTACAGTCATTCTTGAAAGCCCATATGATCAGTTTCTTAACCGAATATTTTACTTGAAGCAAGGCTTAATGCCTCTAGTACGCAGAGAGTTACGGTAAGTGAAAGTGACTGTGAAAGAGAAGACTAAACATAGGGAAAGGTCAAGAGTTGAACGGGGTTCAAGAAGACAGAAAACGGCATTTGAAGTTGCATTAAAATTTTTGAAGAAGCAATGAAAAGGAAGGGGTTTGAAAGTGAGAGAATAGAAGGTGGTAGAGTACAAGTGACTTTTGCAAATAAAAAAACTCGTATGAGATGTTGCCCTGAAAGCATTTGTAGAAAAGAGAGGTAAGCTACGTCACATCGGTGGGAACGTGACTGAAGTGGAGATCTCTGGTCAGCATCGATTACATTAAAGATATTTCTTTTGATTTTGTCAGAGAATCCAGAGATGGAATACCAGACCAGATATGGCAATAGCATTCAATACACAGACGAATGGATGTGCGTTGTGGTACAGTGGATAATCGGGATGCCGAGTTCGAGTTCCAGTCCAATTCCTTGCATTCATTTACGCACAAATACCTTTGGGAAAGGTATTAATCCGTCTCTTCTTTCCATCTACGGATTAAATAATAGGACAAATTGGGTTCTATAGCTTTGGCTGGCAACCAGTCTACCGCAGAAAGTAATGACAATCTACGGCGGGATAATCTTCTGCCCAGTCAGTCATGTCTCTTTGAGCCATGGTCGCCCAAAGCGTGTATCACGTATGGCTCTTAACTGACTGACTGAGGAATGGTACATTTTAATTTTGCAAGATGCATTTTGACGAGAAATTCTAGCAGATAAAGAGAGCCGACATTCCCTGCAGTCAATACAGCTATTGATTCAATATGGTCGCTACACTTCATGTCAGTAGAAAACATGAAGCTAAGAAAGCCGGAATATGTTGTTCTCTTAGAGTTTAGCGTCACCCATACTGATTGCAGGTAGAAAAGGTTCTCTGTCGTGTTTAAATGAAAGCAGTTTTCCTTGGACTCGTTAAGATAGACTCGACATTTTTTTCCACAGTTTACCATTGATTAGCAGCACTTTTCAAGAGCAGCTTCCAAGTTTAATTTTTCAGATCTGGTGTATTTGCAAATGAGACACGAGTTAATTCTAATGTCATCTGTACAAATACCTAGAGTTGGGAATTAATGGCATCGGAAAGATCGTTAAAGATAAGAAACAACGTATGATCAAGAATAGGGCTTCCTTCTGAAGGGATCTGGAAGCAAATACCGTTTAAAACGACCTTAATTTCACGATTAGATAAAAACAACTGGATTAAATAAATATATCCATGCTGTGATACCGTAACAATGGAGCTTGTGTAGAAGACCAGCACTGTCAACAGCCTTCGAGATATTTAGAGCCGTAGACTGTTTTTATCTAGAGCTTAATATGCACATTCAGTGATATACCCGGCGCAATGGTACCATATTGCTTGTCCTATAGAAGGTCGTGAGAAGTAAGATATTTAAGCACTTCAGCATTGATCAGAGTCTCATATCAGTCAGTCAGTTAAGTGCCATCCGTGATACACGCTTGGGCGATCATGTCTCGAAAGAGACATGACTGACTGGGCAGAAAATTATCCCACAGTAGGTTGCCATTGATTTCCGTGGTAGACTGGTTGCCAGCTAAGGCTATAGAACCCAATCTGTCCTGTTATTTAACCCATAACTGGAGGGAAGAGACGGATTAATACCTTTCCCAAGGGTATTTGCGCGTAAGTGAATGCAATGAATTCAACTGGAATTCGAACTCCGCTCCTCAATTCCTCATTCCGAGTCGCTATCCACTGCACCACAACGCAAATCCACACAGTCTCATATTCGTCTCTCGCCGTTTTTCGGTAAAGTATATGAGACTCTCATATACTTTACCGAAAAACGGCGAGATACTAATAAGGCAATAATTTGAAAGGTTACGGTTTCTCAAGTGTACTTAAAAAGAAGAGTTACAGATGATGACTTCTAAGATGAAATGCTGCAATCAGCGAAGCTATTGTAGAGTTTGGAGAGAACTGGAGCCAGCTCAGGAGCCTATTTCTATAGTCGATGATAGAGATACCATCACATCTACTTACACTGTCAAAGTTTAATTTGGCGATAATGTCTGAAACCAGTGACAGGTTTATGCGCATATGACTCAATAGAGCCTCCGTTCTACTGAAAAATCAGGCATGGTTACTCTAAATGAGTCGAAAGTAAAGTTGGAAGAATAGCACACAACCTTATGTAAATTGATTCAAAAGAGGAGGAACTGAGGGTTTGCTTTTTTTCAGCACACTCTTGCAGAGCCGCTAATCATCTCTAGTAGGTAGACTAAACTATCGCCCGGTTGACACTCCATCCACGTCTATTGAACAGGTGAAGAGGCTCATCCCTTGTTTCCTGTTTAGGATATGATTTCCGGCTTTCTCTTTTCCAATCTTTTTACTCTTACGTAGCCCCCTGCGCATCAGTGGCGTTATCGCCTTGCTTGGGGTGATATGATTAAAAAAAAAAAAGATCCGAACTTGTGAAAGGCTATACGTTGTTTCATTCAAACAGTAACAAGGACATGCTTGCACTCATTACAGTGACAAAGAGACGTATGTTTGAATCAGCCCTGTCAATCTGGTATAGCAGGCAGAAATGATTCATGTGGGCTATATCGGCCGATCGTGCAGCTGAGAACCAAAACTCTCGTGGTTTCATTTGGTATGGTATTTTTCTGTTGGGATGAAAGCTTCGATGCCGGCTTTTACCCAGTAGAAACCCTTGGTGGCATAATGATTCTTCCAAAGGATGACGCGAAGAAAGTCACCGAACGAATGCCAATCAGCGATAACAGGAAAACATATTTTTGGTAGGAGTTTAGTGGCTGATGGGAGAGCGGGAAAAGATACTTACAGATACTGCACATGACCGGCGTTGCAAAGAGTGCAGAGCTGTTGAGTACGACATGAGACAAAAACGAGATCAAGAAGAAAAGCGAATTCGTCAGGATAACTGGGAAAACTTGCTTGGAAGTTCACCAATTGCGTAAGTGATTAAGTTGTAGAAAGGATAATTTGGGATGCCAGAGAAGTCAATGATAGAGTGATTAAGTGTAGTTTGATCGATATTGAAGTCACCGAACATAATGGTGTATGTAAACGGGTATATAGAGAAGGCCTTATCTATATTATAAAAATACTATCTAGCATATAACAGTAATGGGAATGGAACGGTAGAGAAAGAGGTGGTAGCTGACTGAGTTTACCAAAAGAGAGAGAGAGAGAGAGAGAGAGAGAGAGAGAGAGAGAGAGAGAGAAAGTTCCTTGGCCAGTGGACGATATTATTGAACATAAACTCCCAGGCTGTGCATATGGACATTTTTGAGTTCTCTATAAAAAGAGGAAGATAGCAAAGAATTTAGAGGAGGTGACTGAAGAATTAAGATTAGTTTCGCAGAAAGCGAGTATGTCTATGTCCGGTGATTATTCGAAGAGGAACAATTCCATACTGAAGAAGTTAGTACGAATAGAGCGAATGTTGGAGAATGAAAGTTTGAGGAGTTTAGGTATGTTTCGTCGAGCTGGTTTATTTTTATTACGTTGGTTGATTATCGTCATAGCTTGTTATTCGGGTAAAATAAACCGAGAATAGATTTAGCTGACGGCCGTCTAAGTTAACATGTGCTGGCTGGAAATTGATGCAGACTGTTGCATTATGTGGCTTTAGGTTTGCTTACCATATATGCAAGCAGGGATACCTTTCTATGCGTGATATGGTGCTGCAAGAACACCGATATTATGCAACTGTTTCTCTGAGTAGCCTCGCTTCCATTCACTTTTTCGCTGACCAATGTCGTATGTTAGCTTATTTCATATCTCTTCGTAACTGCCATATTTGACTAATAGCTAAGATGATATCTTCCTCATAACAATGGAATTACAAAATGGAAATCATTGATCATTCAAACTTGTGTATTTTACAAAAATTAATATATTTATCATAAAAGACAATAAAGCTAATGAAAGTTCAGCTCTTCCGCTTTATTACGCTCTCTTCATTGGGAGGTTCTTGGGCTTTGCATTGAGTGAACATTAGTAAAATAAATAAATAAATAAATAAAAGAGTCAATTAGGTTTGAGAATAGCTCCTGTAAATGAAGGTGGAGATATAAGGGCGTTTTAGCACTTGTTTTTAACCAATGAAAAATTGTGGTTTACAATTACGTCACAAGAAAACATTTATCTCTGTCTTCTGGAGCGATTTTTTTGTTAATTTATCCGTTTATAGATTTATTCGTGATATTTCAAGCAAACGATATATGGATATCTTCTTTGATCTGAGACGCTGAGGCATTCATTCTTTTTAACAGACACGAGTGATGTTTTTAATGATAAAGGGGCTAATATTGAGAAACGTCTTTGTACCTACGTGGATTGTCAGGTAGGATATTGAGACGGAAATTTCATATCCGGGTATATAGCGATTCATCTGAACATGTCTTCTGTTAATTTTTAAATTGTTTTTTTTTATTCTTAAACAAGAAAAGACGATAATAAACAAAAAAGAAAGGGAAAATAAAAGAAAGTGGATGCGGAAAGAAAAGAAGAAAGAAGCCGAAGCAAGAAAGGTAGAAATAAATAAAGTAGACAAAGAAAGAAAGAAAGAAAGAAAGAAAGAAAGAAAGAAAGAAAGAAAGAAAGAATAAAACAGGACAAAAAGGCAAAGAAGGTAAACAAAGGAGATACGGAAATAAAGAAGACGAAAAAAGAAAGGAATAAATAAAAAAAAGACCGCAAAGAAATAAATAAACCAAAGAAACAAGAAAAAAAGAAAAATGAATGAAATAAAGACAGAATAAAAAGAAAGAACGGGAGAAATAAAGAAAGTAAAGAAAGTAGGAGATATGGCGAAGAATGAAGGAGAGAAAGAAGGAAAGTAGGCAAAAAAAAAAAAAAAAAGATAAAAGGAGGATAGCACGGACATGGTCGAACAAAAGAAAGTAAAAAGAAAACAAATGAATCTGCAAGAAGGAAAAAAAAAGAAAAGGAAAAAAGAAACAAATGAAAAAATAACGAAAGAGAAGAAAATAAGAGAGTGGGCAAAGAATGAAATAAAAGAAAAGAAAGAAAGAAAGAAAGAAAGGAAGACTGAAAAAGAAGTCAGAAATCTTGAAAGAAAAGGAAACAAGAAAAGTCAAAGAGAAAAAAGAAAGTTGAAAAAGCGGAGAAAATAAGAATACAAGTAATATGGTAAGAAATCGAATGAAGAAAAGAAACAGTGAATGAATGACAAATATCAATAAAACAAAAATCAAAGAAAATAAAGAAAAGAAAGAAAAAGAAAGAAAATACATAGACGAAAATGAAGGAAGGAAAGAATTAGAGAATTCAATAAAATAAGCAATCAAGAAAGAGTTAAAAAAAGAAAGTTAACAAAGAAAGAAAAATTGAAAAAGAAAGAGAATGAAAAGAACAAAAACGTAAAGAGGGAAAGTATTTTGAGATGAATAATAAAAATGTAGCTAAAACGTCAAAAAATAAATAACAGGAAAAATGTACAAGAAAAAAAAATTAAACTGGACACAGGTTAAGAAAAGAGGAAGAGTCGGCATGAAAAAAAAAAAAACACTGAAAAGAAAAAAACGGAAAAATAATTTTTTTAAAAAGGAGCAATTTGGAAAAAAAAAAAAAATAAATAAAT